>VWZP01006238.1:174920-235813 GCA_013396995.1 Dicaeum eximium
CCAAGTAAATGATGAAATTAAATGAAATTAAACTGAATGATAAAGCAAGTCTTGATCCAGGTTCACCACTTCCCCTTGTTTACCAGACTCCAGCAATTTGGGGGGCTGCATTAAAGGATGCTTAGAATTCCAAATTAATCAGTATTTGCTGGAAAGCTGACTTCTTTTGAAGCTGTATGTTACACAAAAGCCTCCTGGTGATATTTGTACATCAACCAGATCATTGATATCTGCTGCATCTAATGATGCCCAAATACCCTCCAGTATGGTTTGAGGGAAGACATTCCTCACATTCCTCTGTTCCACCTGATACCCAGTGAATCCCCTGAAAAGTGACTGGTGAGTTTTACTCCCTGTTCCCCCATCCCACTTACCTTCTTTTCTAAGCATTCTGCAAACTTCAACTGCTTCAACAGCTTCTTCTGCTTGTTGCTGAAGCGATTGTCCTGCTCTGCACTGGTTCCCTGGAGCACAGCAAACAACAGTTTCAGCCTGCATGGCCTTCAACCACCTCCAAGGATTATTTTCCCACGTCTGCACAGTGAAACTAATCTCTAAGGCTCTCTTTTTGTCATTTATTCCAGGCAAAAGAAGCCTTTCCAGGTGCTTTTCAATATTAGCTCTCACCAAGTGCTGAGGATTTTGGGGTGAGCAGCTCCTGAGCCCCACAGTGACACCTCAATCATAACCCCCCTGGCACTGCCCACAAATTAAAGTATTAGCAGCATCAAACTGCCAGGAGAAGGCTTTATTAATTCTTTTATAAAAGAAATAAAGTGTTTTTAACAAGAATGCCCTGTTTGCTTACAGTGACACCCCTGAAACCTTTGGGCAGCTTCCCTGAGGCAAAGCAGGGAGCAGAGAAGTACAAAGAATGCATTTTATTGATCCTGCTCTGTTTAAAGTTCACCAGCTGGCTCCACTTCCATGGGCAGGAGCTGTAGGCTAATTCATTATGGAGGGAAAGGCCTGGAAGCCCAGTTCTGGAAAATGAACTGGCAGAGAAGTGAACAGAACCAGGCAGGGAGCAGAGGAGATGCAGGCCTGCATCCAGGTCCTGATGGGCTGCTCAGGACTGAGGACAAACCCACAGCTTGGGAAGTTTATTCTGGAAACCAACGATGGAAAACAGGGAATTTTATACAGGTAATTCTCAGTGAAGAACAGGGTTCAGTACAAGCAAAAATAGGAACTGTCAAGGAATTAAATGATAATAAAGAGGAGAAAAACACAAATTCTAAGTTCACTTTGGTCAGAAAGCACCTGGAATTAGCAATATAACACATTGCAAAGCCATCAGTTATTGAAAGGGAACAATGCACTGACAATTCCCATCTGCTATTCCAGAACATGGGAATCCTGAACTCTGACTGTGGCACAGGCACTTCCAGGGATTAAAACTCTTTACAATATTTGCAGTCTGCTGCGTGGCTTACAAAAAAACCACAATACTTGCCAGTTCACTCAACAACTGAATGTTCTTTGGGTTTTTTTTTTTATTATTTCACAACCCAGAAGGGAAAGGGAAAGGAAGTTTCTTGTTGATAACACGTGGCAAGCAGCAAAGGGAAGCACATAGGACTCAGCAACGGGGGCTACAGGAATTTAAAGACAGACAAAATTTGCATTGAAACCTCACAGAAATGTGAAGAAATGACAGAATTATAAATAAGAGGCTGCTTGGTATGGGCAGTCCAAATTGCTGCTCTGCTGCATTTCTGTCATTTCACATTTGGTTCCTCCTGAACACAGAATAAAAGCAGAACACTGTTCCCAGCCCCACTTCAGTGCCATGCTGCTTTGGTTTTTATAAAACGCCACCTTCCACAGGCCAGTTTAAAAGAATATTAGATTTCTAATCCAGAGTTTCAGCCCCAGTAATCCTGCTGTCAATCACAACTACCTGATTTGTAAACCTTTTAACAACTGCATTAGAACGAGTGCAGATTTAATCTGCAATTATTCTTCTCAAGTCAGTCCATGAGCACAGGACTGAACTAAAGGAAGGGTTAGGTGTGCTGCCGTGTTTGAAAAGCATCATAGCTGCAGGAAATGAAAATAGCATGGGCTGAACAAATGAACGAACCTTGAAATTTAGATAGGTACTCAAAATTATCATGGAAACCCCCCAGATAAGGTCATTTCAATTAATGGAGGAAAAAGCAGAAAATAAATAGACTCTAGGCAAGTTTCATGGTCTTTGTACAAAATGCAGCACAGCTATAAGACTAAAGAACAAACTGAAGGATTAAAACCAAAATACCAAAGTACGAATACAGCCTAACACCTTTTGGCTATAAATACACTTAACAACCTCTAAAAAACCCTCAATAAAAACAAGGGCAGGGTTGTTTATTTGCTCTGAACGTGGACACTAAAGAACGTGGACAGCGCCAAGCCGGGCTCGCCCCTCAGAGCCCTTGGGCCGCTCCTTCCCCCCGCAGCCCGGGGGTCGCAGCGGTGACACGGCCCCGCGTGGGTCAGGACCTCGGGGGCCGCGGCCGTGAGGGGCTCCGTGAGGGGCCTGGCCGGGGAGAGCAGCCCCGGGGGCGGCCGCGGAGCTCCCCCCGTGCGGAGTCCGGCCCGCAGAGCTCGATCCCCGCCGCCGCCGCCCGGGCCGCGCCGCCGCGGCCTCTTCCCGCCGCCATTTTCTCCGCGGCGAGGAGCCTGCGCAGGGCGGGGGCGGGGGGGCACGGCGGCGCCGCGCGNAGGGACGTGAGGGGGTGGGCGGGGCCAAGCGCGCGCCGCGCGTGTTCTCCCTCCGCCGCCTGCTGATTGGTGGAGAGTCACCGCGCGCGCGGGAGCCGGGCCAGTGAGAGAGCGCGGCTGCTCCGGCGCGCGCGGTTGCGTGGGTCGCGCTCTCGCGAGATGTTCGCCGCTGCAGCTATTGCCGATGTCGACGTCTCGCGAGATGTCAGGTGCCCTCCCGGCCGCGGCTCCCTCAGGGGTGGCGGTGGGGCCGGGCCGGGCCGTGAGGGCGCGGCTGCCTCAGCCCTCGGGAGCGACCGCTCGGCAACGCCCTTCGGCTCCTTCCCGGCATAACGGGGGTCCTTGGGCGGGAGGCAGGGCTCTGAATAGGTCACGGAATCCCAGAGGAGTTGGTTGGAAGGGAGCTCTGGAGATGTCCCAGTCCAGCCCCCTGGCCAGGCAGGGTCACCTGGAGCAGTGGCACAGGGACACAGCCAGGTGGGTTTGGGGTGTCCCCACAGAGGGAGGCTCCGGCCCTCCCTGGCAGCTGCTCCAGGGCTCTGCCACCCTCATGGAAAGAAGTTCTTCCTCACGGTGAGGTGAACTCGTTGTGGTTTATTTTATGGCCATGGCTCCTTGTCCTGTCCCTGAACAGTCTGGCACCATCCTCTGGCACCCCTTGGGGATATTTTATGGATTGATGGGATCCCCCCTCAGCCTTCCCTTCTCCAGACTGACCAGGCCCAGCTCCCGCAGCCTCCCCTCATGAGGGCGATGCCCCAGACCCCAAATCATCTTTGTGGCTGCCACTGGACCCCCTCCAGCAGCTCCTTGTCTTTATTGTCCTGAGGAGAAGTCATGAGCTGTCCAGCCCATCCCACTCAGGACAAACTGGTGTGACTGGTGTAGGTCACTGATCCGTATGGCTCCTTCTGGGCTGAATTACAGATGTGTTTTTGGGACATAAACTGCTTATGGGACTCAGGGAAAAAACCCAAGGGAAATTATCATATTTTATTTGCTTAGACTTGGAATGATCTGAGTTTTGCACAGCCAAACTTGGGACAGTGCTCGACTCGGCTGCTCAACAGCCCTGGCATCGTGGATGAGGGAGTTTAGTAAAGCTGACAGCTGAAGCTGGAATTACTTTATGTTTTTGTTGAGAAACAAGAGTTAGAACCCGTGGGAAGGCAGGAGGACACTAGGTGGAGCTCCGTGTTCTCTGCTGGGATAAGGAGGGTGGAAATAAGGGGGGAAAGCTGAGTTTTGGGGTCAGGACTTAGCCAGCAGCAAAAAAATTAAACATTTTACCGGAGTATCTGGATCAGTGGAATTCCAGCTGGAGGATCCGACCTGCTGAAGATCCTGTGGAACTTTTAGGAGGAAAAAAAAAACCAACCATTGATTCCTGCAAGACAGGGCCAGCTGAAGGGGAGCATTCCCAAAATTTGGAAGTGGAACGTGGGGGCCAAATCAGGACAGGCTGGATCAGCCCTGAGGCAGCTGCTGTTAACAGGGCAGGGACAGTGTGGGATTGTTCCTGGAAAGCTCAAATCCCCAGCAAATGGCACAGAGCAGGGATTTCTGTTCCTGGGGAAGGTGCTTTTGCTTGCTCAGCACAAGCTCTGGGTTTTGCTGCCAGGAGGGGTTGTGGGGCCTCCCAGGAGGTGCCAATGTGAGGCAAATTTTATTGGCATTTGGATTTTTCAGCTGGAGCAATGCTGGTGTGGTCACAGCAGCCAATTCTGCTGCCAATAACGGGGATTCTGTGAAACTGGAACTGCTTGCAGTAGTTCTGCTTGTAAACTTTGTTGGCTTGAAATGAAGCAAATGGAAAGTAAACAAAATTTGCTACAAGTAGGTCTGGCTGGGGATGTTATAAACAATAACAGTAAGATGGGCTTGGCTTTCCTAAAAATCTTGATTCTGATCCCATGGAACTGCTCAGAGAACATCCAGAGACAGAAACAGAAAATCAACTCCTTTATATTTTTTTTGAAAAAAAAATCAGATGTGCATCTGCTGTCCCTTCTGAATTATTAAATCAATCCTCCCTGCCACAAAAAATAAGGTAGAAACCAGGACAAGAGAAATATTTACAAGGAGATTCAGAAACTTCACAAACAGCTGGCTCAATATTTGGTTTGGAATCCAAACCGTGCTCCAGTTTCAGCCAAAAAAGAATATTGCAAAGTAATTGAATTTAGTTTCTGCACAATAAAAATTACCAGTTAGTTAAACTGACCTGCTCAAGAGATCCAAGCTTCTTGGAAAAAATCTGAAATACAAAATCTCAGACAATCTGCCAGTCAGTGTCTGACAATGCTGCTCTGTGTTCCCTCCCCGTGGGCTGTGAGAGTCCCTGGGAATTTGTGTGCCACTGCTGCACACCCACAGCCCTCACACTCACAAAACAACCTCGCTTTGGCTTGGTTTGGAGAATAAAAAATGGCTAAAAATAGTTGGGCTGCACCAGAGAACAAAGCTTTGCAGGGTGAGTGGCACGTTGGGGCTGCACAGAGCCTCCCTTGCTTTATCCAAGCTGCTTTTCTCTATTTCCATGCTTATTTTTTTTGAGTTCAAGAACTCAGATTTTGTGTAAGACAAAGCATTCTAACACAGCTCCAGCCATGAACCTGAATTGAGAGTGAAACCCCTCCGACACTGAGTTCCTTTGGAAATGGAGAGTTACAGAGTTCATAGAAATAGTTCAAAAATACTTGAAAGTAAGAAGTAACTCCTTTTTCCCCTCAACCCATACATATGTGGCATTAGAAACATGAAATATGAGTAAAGATAAATACAATTTTGATACCTCCTCTACTACCCATCAGGTATAAAATAAACCACAAATCTCTTCATGTAGCTCATAACAAACTCAGGTCCAACCTGAGTTGGGGGCATGTCCAGACTTTCCCTCCTGTTTATCAGCAGAACAGAGAGGGTTCAGAGTCTCTGAGGAAGCAAAAGCTCCACAAAACCTGGGCATCTTCTCCTCTGGGTTTATCCAGACCCATCCTGATGAATCCTAGACCTCCACCTGTGATTTCAGTCATAGGAAAAGTGTCCAGACCTCTGGTTTTTCCTCCCAAAGAAAGAAACCAGGATTGCTATCGATGTACAGAGAGAATTACAGCTGGCTGCTGTTCCCAGTGCAGCTCTGCTGAGGAGGCCCAGCTCCAAGGGTAACAGTTCCATCTCTTCTCTGGCAGGAAGGATGATGTTCCTGGTTACCTGCTCTGCAGGTGGATGTCCACAGGGATGAAGGTCACCGAGGGCTGCTGGGCCAGGCTGTGGCTGTTGTGCCCCACAGGAGGTGGCACTGCCAGCTTGGAGGCTTTGGGTTCCAGCTCCCGCCGCACTCGCATGCGCCTGGCAAAGGTAAAAGGGGAATTGGCACCTGGGGTGGCACGTGGGGTGGCCTCTCCTCTCCCAGGGTAAATTCTGGGGAGATTCCCACACAACCCAGTCAAACCAAGCCAGGATTTCATCCCAAAGGTACCAAAAGTCCTCCCAGAGCATGTGAGCTCTGAGAAGTGAGGAATCAAGCTCTCCCTCTGGCAGCCTTGGTGCACACTCAGACCTTCCCTGCATCACCAGGGATCCCTAAAAAGAGCTCCCACCATGCTGCCCCCATCAAGGAGCTCTTTGTGCTTCCTGTGATCCAATCACAGAGCACTGACAGATTCCGTACAGTGCTTAGATTCTCCTGGAAATTTTCTGCAACAAACCCTAAAATGCTCTGTGAGCTGAGAGCAGGGACTTTGGTTCATTCTGGTTTGACTACAGGACTTGGCCACATACCTGTTGTATGTTTTCAGGATGAGCAGAACCACTGTGAAAATAATAATCACCCCCACCACAATGGCAGCAACTATTGCTCCAGAACCTGGGAGAGAAGCAGGAAGGGAAAAAAGCCATATTTACAAAGGTGTCACTGTAGTGTTTGACGTTTGATAAGTTCAAAGGCCACTTGAAACCAAGAAAAGCCTCCATCCCACTCCTTTCCTTACTTTGATAGAGACTTTGCTCCTGAGATTTGGTGGTCACATTCACTGAGAGCTGAGTGTTATTGGTCAGTGGCGTGGCCGTCGTCATCTTGAGTCAGCTGCAGAGGGGAAAAAAAAGAGAGAATTCCTAAAATATTAACCCAAATTTCGCAGTGCTAATTAGGGAACTGCCCACCAAAGGCTCAGAGCCTGCCAAGTGCAGGCTCACTGAACTAGGGTTCTTCATATTTCCATTGTGGTGGAAACCTGGCCCTGCTGAAGGAATGGAAGTTGGAAATTGGTACAATGGAAAGTTTGGCACAATCTTGAGCAATTTGCCTCAAAATATCCCCTGGTCAGTGTTAATAGGATAAAATAAATGTAAACACAATAATGTATTTTAAATGCTTTGGGATTTTAGATTATCACCTGTGGTTGAAATTCAGATCACTGAGCAAATGATAAATGAGCTTCATTCATCTAACATGAAGAAGAAAAACCATTTAACCCCTTCACTTGGAGCTCCAGAAGTGTCAGGACAAGCACCAGCCTCTGAACAGGGATATTGCAACGTGGCTGTGGCAGGAGGTGAGTTCAGCCCAGTGTCAGCTCAGGTCTGTTATTGGGAGTGGATGAACTTCCAAGGGCACAGCTGAAAACATGCCTGTGTTTGGTGGGTAAAACTGTGGATCTGGAAAGAGCAGCTGGGATGTTTGCTGGTTTTAAAAGGGTTTTCCAAGTGTCCCTGGAAACCTGAGCCATTAAAGGACTCCTTCAGCCCAAGAGGGGTGTGAGCACCACTTCAAAGAGCCCTCTGGAACCAGCTCAGCTCCCAGGCCCACAGCTGAGACACTCCAACTGCCCCTTGAAAAGTAAATTATCCTTCAGCCCTGGATATGGAACTGAGTTTCCCACTTCAGATGCTGCCCAGTACAACCAGGCAGGACTCTGGTGCTCCACTGGGATATTGTGTGGCATGGTGACTTTAATTTTACACAACACAAGATAAACAATAGCCAGAAATAATTCAGTGGAAATTAGCTGGTAATAAAAATTAATACCAATTAAAAACCTGCAGAGCAGTCACTGAGGAATGAGAGGGATCAGGAAGCAGCAGGAAGGGAACTGGTTGGTGTCTGACTGGGATGCAGGACCAGAACTGCAAGGACCACTCTTCAAATACTTCAATCTCCTCAAATTAAAAGTTTGGTTTTCTTCTTTTAATCTAAAAACCAAAATAACTTTGCCACAAGCCTGTAACTGGGTCATTCTCCTGTGAGTGAATGATTCCTTTGTTTAGCCAAGGCCAAGTTAATTCAGCAGCATGAGCATCAGCTGAAATATTTTGTGTTTAGACTCTGCCCAGCCCTATTGTCCAGCACAGGGTTCACACACACCTCAGAGGAGCCTGGGAGGCACCAGAGCTCAGGGACAGCTGTTCCTGTTTCCCCACCCATCCTCCCATACGGATAAAAGTTTTACCAGTGACAGCAGAGGCTCAAGAGACTCTTCAGGAAGAGCTGAGCAATTGTTCTGAGTATGGGCATCATTCAGACAAAGCCACATCCAGCTCTCACCTTGTGGCTCCTGACTTGGGCAGTGCAGATGCCAGACCTACAGAAGCCTTTTTTTCCTCCTCTGGCTACCAAAATAAAAACTCCAAATAAATAAGGCTGAATATTTTAATATTAAGCCATAAAATATTCATCCTTCCTACCTTCCCTCTGGGTCAAACCACCTTAGGAATGGGGAGCTGTTTGTGCATGAGTCACCCAGACCCGAAGAATTTTCATTGTCCTAGTGAAACCACCTGTTTACAAAAGGGATTAATTTATCTAGCAGGCTGCATCAATCTGAGGTGCAGTTTGAAAACTGCATCAGGTTGGGATTTTTCTGCTTTGTGTAGCAAGACAAGAGCTCCAAGGTCTGTGTCTCCAGCCAGGGTGGAAGGTGCCAGCCTTGCTCTTACCTGGAGCCCCTGCTCCATTCCTGCCCTGTGAATCAGCAGGTTACACCTGACCAAGCCTCTGCTGCAAGAAAGACCTAGAAAAGCCCAGCAAAATCCATGGGAAGCTACTGATTTTCAGCCTGGATCCTATTCTCTTTAGAAAAACGCTTGGAAAATCAGGAGTGCTGGATAAAAGCCATTCAGCAGGGGAGAAGAAGTGGACTTTGATACAGTAATCACAGGACATTCTTTGTCCATGACACAGGGCTGCACTTCCCCCTGTGCACACACACCTGCCTGGCTCTCAGAGCCTCTCATTCACCCTCACTCTCCACACTGCTGGTTATTTTTGCATCCCCACGTTATGGAGCTGGAAATGTTTCCATAAAGCTCAGCTTTGGGCAGGTTTCCATTTCAAACACCTTGGCAGATACAGGGGATAGATTGTTCTGCCCCTTTTCTAAAGCCTCCCTGCTGGACTGAGCTGAGGGGCCCAGCTGGGCTGGGCTGGGTTTGTTTTGAGGAGATGGGGATCACAGCTCACCTGTCAGCAGCACCTGGCCATTACAGCAGAGGGGCCACAGGGAACAGAGGGGTTTGTTTGAGGGCTTTTCCAGGATGGCTGGACTTGGAGAGGCAGCTCCCTGCCAGGGAAGGCAGGTGCTGCTTAGGAGGACACGTTCAGTGCTTTCACCTGGGAAAAGGTGGGGTTTATGTGGAGCTGGGTTGTTCCTGCCCTCACCCTTCCCAGCACCCCGGGAACACCGCCAGGGATGGAGACAAGCTGTGATTTCAGAGAGTAATGAAAACACAACGTCCTTCACTGAGACCTGAACGTGCCTGGGTTTACCTTGAGAGGCTCCAAAGAGGGAGGAAGGAGGAAAGAAAAGCCCAAGTTCAAAGTGGCCTGAGGCAAACAACCCTCCCTGTGTGAGCCTGAGTGTCCCCATGTCAGGGCAGCACCTTTACATAAGCATTTTCTCAGGTTCTGGCATGAGCTGCCCTGCTTGAGCTGCTGCTAAATCACACATTAAAAGCAGTTCACTGCCTTGCCAAGACAGAGACAGTGGCACAAAGTGCAGGCAGCTCCGGGCAGTAGCAGCACCAACTAAAAACCCCTCAGTGATTTTACCTGCCTGGCTTAGGTCATGAGAGGTGCCAAAACCCCTCATCTCCCACAGGTGACAAGAAGTGACAACAGGACCCCCAAAAGGAGCACCCTCATTTCTAAAGCCATACCTGGAAATATAAACTTGGTAGACTTTTGTCACTGACTGCCCAGGAGCAGTGTCTAAACCAGACTGTGAACTGCACATGGCCCAGTTAGGTCTTCTTTAAAGTTAAAGGGGAGGATCTGGGGAGACCTCGTGGCAGCATCCCAGGGTCTTACAAAAAGGAGGGAGAGGGCTTTTAATGCAGGCAGCACAAGGGGGAATGGCTTCCTACTCTCTGAGGGCAGGGCTAGATGGGATATTGGGAAAAACTTCTCTGTGAGCGTGATGGCACAGGTGCCCAGAGCAGCTGTGGCTGCCCCAGGATCCCTGGCAGTGCCCAAGGCCAGGCTGGACAGGGCTTGAAGCAGCCTGGGACAGTGGAAGTTGTCCCTGCCATGGCAGGGGTGGCACTGGATGGGCTTTAAGGCCCTTTCAAACCCAAACTGTTCTGTGATTCTATATATAAAGAATTCTGTACACAATACAAAGGATCAACATAGAAATGCAGCTCCTGTCACTGCACACAGCAGCATGGAGGCTGTCCCAGGGTTTCTTGCCTATGCCAACTCGCTGAATGAGTGAGGCACCTTCCCCTCTGGAGAGCCCTAAAGTCACACACAGCAGCTGACACCTCACACTTGCAGCTTGGTCTCCACCAGAGCCCCTTGACAAACCCTCAGTGCCCAATCTGGCACCCACAGAGGGACCATAACTCTGTCAGACCCTGAAGTCACTGGTCTCTGCTCTGCCTTGGTGTCCTGCTTTGTAATCACTGAATCACCCCCTCCTGCCCACCCAGCACAATGCATCCCATCAGTGAAAGCTGTTTACAAAAAGCTACGCTTCCTTTAGCAAGGACTTCCCGGAGCATTAAATACATTAATTACCAGGAAAAACCAGAAATCGCCATTTAAACCTGTCAGCAGCTTCAGTGTGTTCCCAAAGAATGCAAGCAGTGTAGTTTTGTTCTGTGCTGGAGACACTCAGTGAACTGTAACACAATGCTCTGAGCTTTTGAGTTCTTTTCCTGTTAAATATTACTCTGACAGCTCTTTCCAGCACACTGCTCAGCAGATTGGAGAAAAAAAAGAGCATACAACAAAAAAAAAAACCCCAAAACCACAAACAAATAACCAGCAACAAACCCATATTTATAGTGCCAGGGTTGAATAAGTCAGGACAAGATGCAGCGTCCCCGGTGATGAAAGGACACCGCCGGCGATGAATGAGCTTCCAGCAGCCGCGCGGGTTTCTCTTTCTGCGGGGAGGAAAGCGCGGGGAGCAGCCCCAGTCCCGTCCCTTACGGGCTCCCAATTCATGGAACAACTGCTCAGGCATCAGTTGAACAGAAAAACGTGCGAGGACATCTGCTCTCTATTTCCCTCTGGTTTAGAGGTACCGATAAAGAATTCGCGTTTCCCGTGGTACCCCCGCAGTGCCTCGCACACAAACCCGGAGTAACCGCGCTGCAACCGCGCTTGCACCGGCGGCGGAAAGGAACAGAGCTTTGGGGCAAAAGGAACAGAGCTTTGGGGCAAAAAGGAACAGAGCTTTGGGGCAAAAAGGAACAGAGCTTTAGAGCAGAAAGGAACAGAGCTTTGGGGCAGAAAGGAGCAGAGCTTTGGGGCAGAAAGGAACAGAGCTTTAGGGCAAAAAGGAAGAGAGCTTTAAGGCAGAAAAGAAGAGATTTTTGGGGCAAAAAGTGACAGAGCTGTAGGGCAGAAAGGTTACAATTTTCCCCACTCAAGCGCGGTTCCTACACCCGACCCTCAGCCGGCGCTACTCACGGAGGATGCTGCGGGCTCGGGGCTCCGGCGCTGCCGCAGCGGCTCCCGGCTCTCTCCGCCCGCTGGGGCTGCGGGGCTCCCCCACCGCCGTTCCCGCCCCTTCCCCAGCCCAACCCAGCCCAGCCCAGCCCCGCTGCTCCGCGGGGAGCCCGGTGCCGGTGCGGCCGGAGCCCAGCACAGCCCCGCCGCCGCAGGTGCCTCCTCGGGGCAGCCCAGCCCGGGCCGGCCCCCGGCGCCGCCTCCCCGGGCCCGTGCGCGGCTGCGGCGCTCCCGACCCCGCCGGGCAGCGGCTGCGGGGATGGAGGAGCCTGGGATAACGCCCCTCTCACAGCGAGGGTTCCCAGGCTTTGGGAACAGCCCCCTCTCTGCGGCTCTTGGATGCCCAAAGGTCTCCCAGGCACTTCGGGAGAAGGAGCCCGAGCACATCCAGCCCAAAGACGGAACGAGTGGTTTTGTCCACTCGTCATTGGAATCAAAGGGATCAAACTGGAAAGGAATCCTTGCCTTTAACCTGTACTTCGTTGGCTTTATCCTGCAGAGAAGTGTGACCACAGTCCCTGGATGTGGATTTGGATTTTTCCTGTGGACATCGCACTTTAAAAAGGAATCTGTCCCCTGCCTGGACTTGGTGCTGCTCCCATGGGAAACCAGAAAACCACAGGAACAAGCCACAGCCCTCAATCAGGCTCCATTCCTGCTTTAGGGTTGTTCAGTGACCCAGTTTGCAGGAACCAGCCCTGAGCTTATCCCATTAAAGGAGAACCAAAGGAGACTCTGGGATGCTCCATAAAAATCATGGACATCAAAGGACAGAACATAACTCTGAATTAACTCCAGGCTCACTGCAGCATTACCAACCCCTAGGAAGTGACACAGCCTTACAAGGTGTGGAGTCTCACTGAATGTACCATGGAGCAGGTTTGGACTCCTCCTGGAGCAGCAGCTCAGCTCCCAGCTCTGCTGGTTAATTTGCAGTTTGCCTGCACCTGGCAGGGCACAGCAGAGCCTGGAGTGTCTCAGTGAGAACAAAGAGGGAACAGATATCACAGCAGATATCAAGACCAACTAAAAATTCATTAGAATTGAGTTTGGAACTGTATTGTGAAACCAAGCCCTCAGTGATCTCAATGCACCCACAGCCTCAGAAATAATTACCAGACCCCCCTGGGAGGGATGAAGGGAGCTGAGGTGACCTGTCCCAGCAGGAGGGCACAGCTCAGCCTGGCTGCCCTCCCAGTCCCTGCTCCTGTGCCTGTGATCCCAACACAGAGCCACAGAGGACAGGAACTGGTTATTTTTATGTTTTATGTAAGAGCAAACCAGACTGCCAGAATGTCTTTCCCACTGCCTCACCCCATTGCTGCTGATGGTTGGAATATGTTCCCTTCACCAGGGGAATCAAACATTCCCTCTACAAGCCTGAGCATGCCAGAGTGTTACAGTACAGACACTTGGTTCAGAGCAGGATTTTAACACATTAGGTAACATCTAAAATATGGTGTTTTCTACCTTCTAGGACCTGCTCTTGTTTTATGGAGAAATCAGACCCTGTGAACCCTCCCTGGAGCTGTGAGTGATGGCAGGGACAGCCCTATGTCACACTCACTCACAGCTCAGGGTCAGTACCCACAGCAGATAAAATCTTTTATCTTCTCTGCATTTTCTCCAAGGGGATGAAGCTTGGCTGGGGTCTCTTTCCACACCAGGAATCTCTCCTAGCTCCTTTACGCTGAGAGTGGAGCAAAGAAACAAAAACCAGTAAGGTTCACAAACCAGCCTTCTGTTCTGGGCTCAAAAATATCCCTAATCCAAACCCAGACAAAAATGGAAATTAAACATTCCAGGGAATAAATGAAGCAATTGGAATTTTATGCACAGAGTCTTTCCAGGGGAAGCAGTTCTGTGACAAGGCAGAATGAGGAGCTGCAGTCACAGGTTCTCAGCTTTTATAAAACCTAAGTACTCCCATAAACCCAGAACACAAAGAAACTCCACTTTTCAGCTGCTGCACAAGAACATTTTGAAGGAATTTGGGGTATTTATTTATACAAAGTGCTAGCTCAGAAAGGGCTGAGTTGGTGCCTCTGTGCAAGCTTGCTGCTAAAAATAGCCCTTAGCAGCAGGTCAGTGATTAGGAGAAGCAGGCTCTGGTGGGGGGTACTGGGTGGCATGGAGGGAACAAAGCAAACTCGAGCTTCATTTGCCAAGGCAGGCTGTCACCCTGGAGTGGAGCAGAATCACTTCTGGTATGGATCAGTGGCTTCATTAAAGCTCTGAAGGCTCTGCTTGGCTCCTCCTTCCCACCCAGAGTGGTCCCTGCAAGGATCCCAAATCCTCCCGTGGGTCCCTGCCACCCCCCAGCTCTGAGGCACACAGAGTCCCCATCCCAGCTGCCCATGAGAGCACTCAGGCAGACACCACCATTAAAAATCTCCATATCCACCTTGTCCAGCATGGAACACAGTCCAAATCCCAAGTGTGAATGGCACTGCATTGTTTTATTTGAAGTATCTTTACACAGTGGAAAGTGCTGGAATGTTGTTCCACATTTTACACATTTATACATCAACAACATCACACTTGATTCTCCTTATAAAACTGTTTCTGAAAGTTTTCCACTTCTTCCTACTTACAGCAACTTCTACACTGGGGTAGAAATTAAATAATTTTAAAAATAGATACACCACAGGGAATCCAACCCAGACTTCTGGAATTTCAAAAATCCACGAGCCTGCTGGATAACACAGGTTTTTGTTGGGTTTGTTACCTTAGTTTTAATTCCATGGAACAGTGAGACAGTGAAGCTGGGCTTGGAGTGATTTCAACACCTGAAGAGATACATAAATATCACACCTGTGACAGATGGACAAACCCCATTTCCCTACCTTTTTACTCTGTCCTATTCCTGTCTCTGGAGCCTGCAGCATCCCACTTTGAAGCTGGTGGCAGTAGGGATCCTGAGCAGGAACAACACAGAGTTGAAAACCTCCACACCCATGAGAATCCCTGCCCATTCCTATTCCCCCTGCTGTCAGCCAAGTGAAAACACTTCTGGAAGTTCAAGAAGCACGTAAGGTACAACTGAAACACACTGAAATGAACCTGAAAAATCTGAATTTCAGAATGATTTCTACACAGGAGCATCAGCAGCCTGGTTTGTTCACAAATAATTTTATCTTTTTAAATAGAAAAAAAGAAGAATCTGTCTAGACTAAAAAAGTTTGGCTATAAAATAGCATAAAAGCACAGGAGTTGGTGTTGTTATACCAAGGCATATTTTCCTCCTACTAAAACACTTAACACAAGATCACAAAATCAAAGATCTGTATTCTAAAAGGTGCATCCTGGTGTCAGAAGCAGCAGATGCTCTGTCAGACACACAGGAGGCCACACAGAAAAAGTCTTAATGAAAAACAGCAAACAAGGGCTGAAACTGCATAAAAACTGGCTAAGCCAGGCAACTGATTGTCTTTGAAAATACAAAACAGACTGGAGAAGTTAACAATTAACCCTTGGATGTTTTAGCTCCTGCCAGGACCTAACAGTCACTGGATTTATTCAGACATGGAGGCTGTCCCAAGGATTGGGGAGGAATAAACCTCCCCAGATTGTCAGGGAGGATCAGACACAACACACTGAACAGCTGGATCCGTATTTCACTCCACCACTGTCATTAACTCCTAATTAGGGGTCAGTTCCCCCCCCACAGACACCAGAGCAGGAGTGTTGGTGACAGACTCTGAGGTTCTTCCTCTGGTGTTCTCCTCCCTGTAGTCACCAGCCCCCCTGAATTCAGCTCCTCCGTGTATTTGTGCCTCATGTCAAACTACAAACACACAGCTGGTATTTCTAAGAAAAGCAAAGGTTAACCCTCACCTCAGCTGGCAAGGAATCGGAGCACAGAGAGTGCATTTCACTTGTGTTTAACATTAGATTAACTGGAAGCTGTTGGACAGATCAGCTTTTAACTGCTGTACAAGGAACTTGCTGGAACCCACTCGTGACAGGAGGAGATAATTTCAGCACTTGGAACATCACACTGTACAACAGAGAGCAAAGGGCAACATCTTAAAAAACCAAAACACAGCCAGACTCCCTAATTGTCACTATTTCAAGTCAGCTGGATTTGCTACACTCAGGGGGGACTAGTCCCTAAAATTAAAGTGCTTTTCAGAGCATTGGCATCCAAAATCTTGAACATGAGAGACAACTACAAGTCAGATCTGTTGTGACCTATAGCAGCAGCACAGACAGAACACATGGACTCGCTGGTACCAGGTGGAGCAGCTCAGCTCTAACAGGGCATTGTCCCCCCCACCCCCAGGGCACACTCGAAGGCTTTGGAGTCGCTCAGGATGGTGGGGGGCGGGTCTGGGCGCCGTGTCTGCAGGATCTTCTGTTTGGGGTTCTTCATCTCCTCCTCCTCCTCCGTCTCACTCTCACACACGTGCACAACCACGCTGGGGGTGGAGTCTGTCCCTGCGTGCAGCTCGTATTTCTCCCCTGAGAGCAGCCAGCAAGAGGCAGGTTAAAAACACCCCCAAGGAAAAGCTTTTAGCCTCAAAACCCCTTAGTAACTTCAACAACACAACCAAATAATCCCATCTTCCCATCCCATCTTTAATGTGCTCAACGTCCACTCTTCACCAAACCTCTGAAATGCCTTGAGACAGTCCCTGCAGCAGATACAGCACACTTTGAATACAATCAATCTTTTAACTGACATTTAGAGGAAGGGAGGGATGTAAAAAACACAAGCAGCAAACACATTTCTAAGTGACATCATTTGTGCCACATATATTTCTGTGACATTTGTCAATTAAAAGCTACAAAAGCATTTGAGCACATCAAGCCTCCCCACTTCCTGCTTTTCACAGAAAGCAAACACCACATTTCCCAGGAAGGCTTAGAAAGAAGTTGATGATTAAACCCAGAAAGTCCATATTGGCATCCAGACATCCTTAATAGCTGGAGCTGCTCATCTGCCAGAGACTGAACTCCTCATTTCTCTGATTGTTTGTTCCTTAATCCTGAGGCTCTGACAAAATTCAATATATGGACGTGATGGAGCCACTCCCTCACAGTCCAGTCCTATGCTACACCTTCAATCAATTAAATAATTAATTAAAGAAAGTGATGGATCATTTCATTCAAGTAAAAAACATCACATAAAAGAGATTCTGCTTCTTCTCACAGAAAAGGACAGGTAGATAAACTCCCTCAAGAACCACTTTAGAAGGGAAGTGCCAAATAAAAGCAGGTGGATGTCCTTACCTGGCCCCAGCTTGGAGACAGCACAGAGCAGGTCATAATTGATCAGAGGAGTTGCATCTTCGCTCTGCTTCCACCCCACTGGGGGAGAGGCAGGGGGAGAAATCAGGAACTGTTTCACAGGTTGTGGAGGAAGGAGGTAGGACTTGTCCCCAATTTCACTGGACACCTGCACCTGCAGGCAAAGCCAGGAGACAGAGAGCACAAAATTAATTCCCTTTTTATTTGGTTTATTTCCCCACTAATGCACATCCATGCCCTGCACTTAATTCAGCCTAGCTTTAAAAAACAAGATGAGTTCAGCTCTTGGTACAACACCTCAGGGAAGTGCTCAGCTCAGAACCTGTGCAGGGCCTGCTGTGGGACCTGTGCCAACACAACAGGGACAAAGCATCTCTCAGAAACAGAATTTGGGACCCACTTATTTTGTTTCAGCCCCTCTGTGTGCCTGGGGAAAGGTGCTTTGGTCACTGCACAGAGACTGTCCCAACCAATCTCAGCTTAGGACAAAAACCAAAACTGTGCCCTAAAATTTTTACACAGCTCAGTGTAGAACAATGAGGTGATTTCAGATATTTCCCCCAGATGAAACTGGGCAAAAGAGGAATAAAGAAACAAGGCCAGAGGTACAAGATCTTTGTGTCCCACTGCACCTGTGCAAAGTAGAGCTTCAGCTTCTTCCCGCTGAACTCGGTCTCGTGCAGCTCTATCCGAGCTCGTGCTGCTGCCTCGGGGTTGCTGAAGTTTATCCTCACCCTCCTGAAGCTTTTGAACAGCTGGAATGTCACCTGCTCATCGTAGACTGTGAAAAGTGCTTCAAACTTTTCCTGGAGAGAAGCACAAAAACATTCTCCAGATGCAAAATAAACATTCTCACTCCGTGAAATGATATTTTCCTTTACTCTCCCAAATCCCATCCATTTCCTGAATCACCTCAACCTGCACATTCCAGACCTCCCTCCCTGCTTGTAAATCCACACTCAGGGCAGCACAGCTTTGTCTCACTGGTCACAGCTGAATTCCAAGAGCAAACCGACAGGAATGAGCCCCAAAACTCTGAATACACCAAGTGCCACCTAGTGAGAGCTGCTCAGAGGTGCAGGTCTCCAAAAACACTGCTACTTGCACAGGATCTTCATCAAGGATCTACAAAAATACTCTGCAAATCAGGTAATTTTTGCATGAGATAAACCAAGATATTGAGTATGTAAGGAAAATGTCAAAATTATCAGCATGAGTAAGATAATTAATACAAGATCTTTGTCTCTCCCACAGTAAACACAATTTACATTGGCAGATTTATTTCTAATTTTTATCAATTTCACAATATTTTTTTTTAATTTCAGATTTTACTTAAATCTGCCTTTGGATGTTGTATCATGATGTTTGGATGAAGAGAAAAAAAATAATAATCAGAAGAGCTTTTCATGGGAGCAGCATTATTCTCTATTAACAGTTTCCAAGAAGAGACAGAGAAGGCTGGTATTATCTGCCTTGGGTAAGTGCTCTGAGCTTACTAGGAAAATACTCTGGGTTGGGTTTTCCCCTCAACCATAATGTGCATTAATACACAGAAAATCCAGACAAAAATGTTCAATGGAACACTGAGAACACCTCACACTCCTTCCCCCTTACCTTCTCCTCCTGTACCTCGAACACGGCCTCGTGAACGCTGCAAGCAAAGAGTGAGGTAGGCAAGTCACTTAAATCCATCATCTCTTCCAAATCCTCTTCATTTTCTCCAAAAATCATCTGCTCCTCCTCCTCCTGGTCGCTGCTGTACAGGTCTGACTGGCTGTCACTCCAGGAGCGCACGGACTCCCTGAGCATCCTTGCCCCCAGCACTCCTGCTCAGGTGCCAGCTTCCAGCAGGGCCCTGCCAGCCAAAAACCCAAAACCACGCGTGAGGGCACCGCATCTCCCTGCCCCCAACGTTAAAGGCAAAGCATTTCACAAAGAAGAACAGGAATCAACACGAAATTTGTTCTGTCCCCCACGAATCAGCAGCACCACGTCGCCCCGCTGAGGGTGCAGGGAGGACTCTGCTGTTCCCACTCCGTGCTTCCCACCCAAACCATTGCACGATTCCAAACCCTGGGGCTGACCCCGCGGAGCTGCCCTGGCTCACCGCGGCGGGACAAACCCGGCCCGGGAGCCGCAGCCTCGGCTGCGAATATTCCGTAATTCAAAACCCCAAACGTTCCATCTCCGCCCTGAAAGAGCACGAAAACAACTTCCCCTCCCGCTCCCGCGGCACGGCCCGGCCCGGGGGCGGCTCCGGCGGGGCCGCGGCTCAGCTCACCTGCGGACGGCTCTGCCTGAGGGGCGGCGGGGGCGCGCAGGGGCCCTGAGGGGCGGCGGGAGCGCGCAGGGGCCGCGGGTGTCCGTGAGGGGCGGCGGGAGCGCGCAGGGGCCGTGAGGGGCGGCGGGGGCGCGCAGGNNTGAGGGGCGGCGGGAGCGCGCAGGGGCCGCGGGTGTCCGTGAGGGGCGGCGGGAGCGCGCAGCGCCCGCGGGTCCCGGGGCGGGGCGGCGGCGGGAACGCGCCTGCGCGCGCCTCCCCCCGCCCCGGGAGCTGAGGGGGTGTGTGAGGGGGGTCGGTGACCCGGATGGAGAGAGGGAAAGGAGGAGAAAAGAGAGGGAGGAATGAGGGAAAGGGAGACGGAGCGGGGAGGAGGAGGAAAGGCGGGAGGGAGCCGGGGGCTCTGCGCAGGGCCCGGCCCCGCTGAGGGTCGGGTGCCCTGAGGGGCCGCGCGGTCCCGGCCCCGCCGCCGCCTCCCCCGGGGCCTTCCAGGCCCCAGAAGCGCTCTGGGGACACTTTGGGCGCTGTTTTATGGCACTGATCCAGCCCTGGGGAGGAGACTGGAGCTCACCGCCCGCTGGGCCCCGAGGAGCGGCTTTCCAGGGTCCCTGTGCGAATGGCTGAGCTCAGAGCGATGAGAATTTATTTTAAAATGCTGCAAATCGCCCTCGGAGCAGCTTCCGGACGAGGGGTTGGCGGCTGGTGTGGAGGAAGGAGCTGCCCAGAGCAGCTGTGGCTGCCCCTGGATCCCTGGCAGTGCCCAAGGCCAGGTTGGACAGGGCTGGAGCAGCCTGGGACAGTGAAGGTGTCCCTGCCATGGCAGGGGTGGCACTGGATGGGTTTAAGGTCCCTTTCAACCCAAACCAGTCTGGGATTCTTCCCCCAGCATTAATCGGGATGGCTCTGCCATCAGCCTCGGACAGCTGCCAGCTGGAAACAGTGACAATTTGTGTCCTCCCCGGAGTAAATCACAGCTTAATCCAGCCATGAGATGGTTTCAGCCAGCCATCATCTGAGCAGGGTGATACATCAGTGCCTGTGCACATCTACCTCTAAAGAACGCACAAGCCAACATCCTTTCTTTGGTTTTTCACAAAAACCCCACACAAAACTATTGAATTTCACTGACACAAATATTGAGTTCAACAGCTTCGTCCTCACTCGGAAAGACAGAAGACAGCATGGGTTTGTGATATAAGTAGTGACATTTCTGTGGCTGAAATATTTTCTTTTAAATTTCAGAAACAGACAGAGAGAGATGCTGAGCTGAGCTGAGCTTCTCTAGCAGGTGATTTGTCCACCTTTCCCTGGTAAGAAAACATCCCAGCAGATCTCCCTTTAGGAAGGTAAGATCAGTCTCCCCTGTCCAGGTAAAGGCATTCTGCAATTTAGATGCAGCACAGATTCAGGTGGTAACAGGTTGCTCTCCATCCTCAGCCCTCCCTTCTTGCAATCTCCTGCTTTATCGATTCAATACCACATTTTCCTCCCTGGCCAACAATAGATTGCTTTAATACCACTAACTGCAACATTTGTGTCCACTTCAGTGGCATTTAAAATACTTTGTCTCTTGCAATAACACCTCGTTTGTAGCACTCCTGTAACACTCCTGACATCAATGGCACATCTTTGTATCAGCACTTGAAACACTTGTACTATAACCCACTAACCCTTGAACGGTGGATGTTAACAAAGTGCTGCCACATTTATCAGAAATTCTGGGGATATAGAAATCCAGGCATTCAGTGAAGTGCAGCTCCAAAACAGAGCCTTGCCCTTGGGTTGTTTGTCTTTTCTCTCTTTGTGGTTTGGGACCCCAAGAGATGCATTTAATTAAAAGTATCCTGAGGGTTATCCTCTGCTTCTCCCCAGAGACTGCAAACCCATCTGGTGAGTGTTAATTAGGTTGGCAAGCAGTCGATTAAGCTAAATTGCCACTTTTCTGTATCTCTTACTGCAGTCCTGTATCCCAGACACGGTGCCCTGTGGCTGAGGGATGACACCTCCCACAGCAGAGCAGTCCCAGCTATTAACAGAGGCCTTGGATGTGTCAGAGAAGCTCAATTTCAGTAAAAATCATCACTAGTCAGGCCACCAAAAATGCAATAATTTTGGGTTTGTGTCTCCCCCCCCCTTCCTTGGATCACAATTTCAAACTCTTCTCCAAAATATTAAATGCTAATTTTTTAAACCCCTGTAAAAGGAAGTTTTAAAAGTAAATTGCACAATTCTTACAGCTGACCCCAAATATGTGGAGACTCCTGTGAAACTGGGAGCATTAGTAATGCTAACAATCTGCATTTAATTAGTAACAATCTGCATTTCATTTACAAATATCCTGTTAAAAACAGACAGAGAGCTCTTTCAATACACATTTTAGTCACCTAAATCCTGTCTTAACTTCTCCCAAGACATTTTTGGTCAATTAAAGCTCTACCAGGAGCATGGAGCAAACCAGAATTCCATAGGTTTTACCACAGTCTTTTATTCAAAGTTTCATTTTACCACAATATTTTATTCAAAGTTTGGTTTCATTTGTCTCACCTGAAAGACAAATAGAATTAAACAGACATGCAACACTGCCTGTGAAAAATGAAGCAGTTATCCTTTATAGTGCAAGAGTGTAAAGCTTGATTTATTTACACATTTTAAGGTGAACAGGAGAACGTTGCAGGCAGATCATTTTATACATTCAGCTGTGCTCCACAGAGTTAAGTTACACACAAAATACACACTGAGGATGTTTTAGGTGCTCTGGTGCATCGAGAAGCCACACAGGGTAGAGGCAAGAGATGTCAGGTCAGCTGGGTAAAGAAGGCAGGGATCATCCCAAGGAGCTGCTCCTTCAACAAAGTGCTGGAACAGCTCCTGGTGCAGAGAAATCCCTTCCATTTGGGATCTGGGGGTGCTGTGCCATGTGCAGGGTCCTGCCTGAGCCCTGCAGTGTTGACATTCACAGATCAGAGTGTGCTGTACAACATTTGAATAATTTTTCACCCTGGAATGTGGCACAGGGCTCCTCTCCTTTAAACCCTCCTGTGCTGCTCAGCTGTAAATATTTGCTGCAATCCCAGGCATGGCCACTGTCACCTCAGACTAACAAATATTCTGTGAAAAGCTCAGTGTGACGGTGCAAAACCCTTCCTGTTTCAGCTTCTCTGGACTAGAAGGGAGGTGAGGAGTTTAATTCACTCCTGAAAGAGCACAGAAGCCCTTCAGTCAAGTTTAAACAAGAGACTTGGTTTCTCTGGGCCCTGCTCATGCCTTTTCTTAGGCCAAAGAGCAGAAAATAACATTTTTGGAAGACTGGGAGAAAAAGCAAGGAATAGGAATGTGCATAAAATAAAAAAAAAAACAAACAAAACCAACCCCATTTTAAGATTCCAGTGTTGAACAGCAGCAGCAAACAGGGGTGAGGTGCAGGCCCTCAGTCCTACCCCTACATCAGTCATGGAGCTGAGGCCCATGGCCCAAGGAACACCCCAGGCTCCACTGCTGTGGCACAACAATAAAAAATATTGTGATTTATGTGCTGTAGAAACAGACACCACCTCCAGTGGAGGCCTTTGGCAGGAAGTTTCCAGAAGCAAACAAAGGAAGATTTCCCTGTGGCTGCAGGTAAAGGGAACTGTCACCACTAAGTAGAATTATTTGAGCACACAGAGACTGTGTAAATAAAACATGGTTATGTAAAGCTTTGGAGCAAGACTTGCCTTTAGAAAGTTGCAAAGAAAGGACCAAACCCACACAATAACACAAAAGCCCAGCTCGTGGCTGGGGGCAGTTTCACTCAGAGAAGGGCTGACACCTGAGGGCTCTGTGCAGGGAGCAAGGTCAGGAACTGAGCTCAGGCTCAGGAGAATTGGGGAGTTCACAGCAAATCCACCCCTGGACAGGCCAGAGAGCAGCCTGCAAGGGAAGCACAGCCACCTCAGAGCAGCTCTGTCCCCTGGCACTGTGTCCATCCCTCAGGGCTGTGCTGAGGAGGAGAACCCAAACCCAAACCCAGGCGTTTATGGCTGCCAAGCCTGTGCTCCAGTCACCTGCTGGGTTTAAGCCCTGCTTAACTGGGACCACTGCACTGTCACACACAGGACCAGCCTGATCTGGATGGCAGCAGCCAAACCTTTAGGCCCTTCTGATGAATTCTTTTATACCACCTAATTAACCACAGAGAATATTGCCATGGAACAAGTGTGTGGTGCAGCACAGCTTGTTTTCAGGCTCTGTTCTGTGGCTGTAGAACCAATAGGTCAGAACAGGTTGATGAAATGGGAAGAGATAAGGAAAGGCAGCATTGCTGTGCCCGTCCATTCAGCCTCCCTGCACTGCTTCATTCTGCATTGTTAATGAACAAAAGCTGCCCATAAATTCACCAACAATCCATGGCCAGTCCAAAGACAGTAAATCAGTGTCACTGCACCCCAGCAAGATGAATGCTCTGGCAGCAGGAGCCCATTAACATCCTTATCTTGCCTAATCACAAATGAAGTACTGAGGGTGAAAGCAAAGCTGTTATTTCTTGAGGTTCCCTAAGTTCCAATGCTGGGGATGTCACTGATAAGATCTGAATTGTGCCCAGCTGGTGAAGAAACCTGGGTACAGCCCCAGGGCACCTCCCCTGTGCAGGGGAAGGTTATTTTTCTAAGCTGCACAAAAATGCCAAAGCAATCCAAAGTATGCCCAGATTGAATCAGTCTGCAGAGGTGCCAAAGCAAACAAATGCAAAGGAACAGTTCTGTTGTCATTTACAACAACAAGAACCTGGAACAATCATGTACAGGTCAGGGCAGTTGGGAATTTCTGTCAGTGGGAACAGAAACTGGCCATGAGTCAATTTAACAAATAAAAATAAAAATAAATAAATGCAGAAAGACACTGTTCCAAATCTAAGATAATCCCAAACTCCCTGGTATTGGGGAAATTACTCAAAAATACACAGAACACAAGCACTATTCCTTTCAAATAAAGTTCCAGGCAACTGGAGACTCCACTGTGCAGATAGCCCAAGCCACACTGAGTGGACTTAAATTCAGTTTCCCAGCAAAGAACTCCAATTTTAGAGCAGGCAGTGCTAGCAAAGTGCCAGGATAACCAGTGAATCTTGTACTTTCTCCTCCTCACTTGGCAGTTCCCCATTCTCCCCTCTGTGTCCATTCTCCCTCAGTATCAGCTCCTGGCCATCTCCTGGAAGCTGGAAAGATAAATATCAAAGTACACAAAGCTCCATTATCCTCACAGGCCTCAATGGGTGCTGGGCTGTGCAACTTCTCTCCTTAGGTCATCCACAATAGTAGACAAGTATTGTTTTTCCTTTTTTTTAAAGAAAAAATAGGGGTAGGACCCCAGCTTACATCACCTAAACTGAGCTTTTTAATGAACCAACTAAGTGGTTGGGACCACTAAAGTTGGAAATCCTGCCTCAATTAGAAAGAAAATAAATAGACATGATAATGAATTCAGATTTTGTCCAAAATTACATAAATTCCCCACCAGATACAGTCACATCATTCTCATTTCTCCTCATGTCCTCATCCTTTTTATAATGCTTTCTCTGCACCAATTAATCCAACTTGAAGCTCCTGCTATGAAATCAGAAAACTGGCAAATAATCTTTGTTCTAAGCCATATAATCCAGTGGTGCTCTAAAAACAACCCCCATCCTCAGTGCTTATGTTCAACACCAGAACAGAAGTGCCCAAAATTTGTGGTTTGAAGGGATAAAGTGTTCACTCTCACCAGTTCTGCTGCTCTAAAGACACAGCGAGTTCCAGTGTTAGTGATTCAAAACAATTCCATTTATTGCCATGCCAGGGGAGCTCTGTGGTCTCACCAGGATTTAGAGCCTTCCTGGAAGTCTGTCACAGTCCCTGTAAATGAAAGGTTAAATCCTGTCCTCCTCTCTCTGTGAGCAGCTCCTCAAAACTTGTGTGGAGATAAAACCACTCCCAGCAGGGCTGAAAACTGCACAGTCACTTCTCTTCCACAGCACGTCCTCTCTCATCAGTCCACAGTGCTGCACTCACCATTCCAGCATCCCACACTCCCAGCCAGCAGAATTCCATGCACAACTGGGATCTGCTTCCTGCCAGGTGCTTTCAACTTCCCAACTAGAAAGAGTTTATTTTAATAATCAACCTGGAAAGTTCAGCTCAAGACGAGCTTGAAACTCTTCTCAAGCTTGGCTTTATGTTTGCTTCTATTTGAACAGGTAAATAAATAAAGGCCAAACTCCTGAGGACTCCCAGCAGTCCCTGAAGGTCACTCACTCCTTCTTGCTGTGCTCCAGCACCCTGTAGGGAGGGGCAGAGGCTGCCCTGGAGCCGTGCTGCTCCTGCACGATGGGCAGCGTGGCCGGGCTGTAGATCTCTGGCATGCTGTCGTTGTTCTCCAGGGCGCCGTAGGAGAAAGAGGCTTTGAGCTCAGGCTGCACTGCAATCCCTTTGTCGTGCATGTTCTGCATGCCTGCAGGAGCAGAGGCACAGATTAGGGACAGAAGTGCATTTTTCCTGCTCTCTGTTCAGCCAGGAAATGAGCAGTCCCTGAGGCTCAGCAGCTCCTCGGGTGTTAAAGACAGGATGGGTTTGTGCCCAGCACTGGAGCAGCTGATGGAGAAATAAGCTCCAAGTGAATGAGGGATGGCTCTCAATTATCCACCAAGAGCTGCAGATCTTTCATACTCAGCTCACCAGAGAGCTTAGCTGTGCTTCCCAAAGGAAATTTCTGCTCCTCTACCTCACTTCTGAGCCACCCCCAAAAACCTGGACTGAGCCAAATCCCAAGCACATGCTCAAACCAGTCCATATTCCCAGATACCACTGCCTGATCCACCCAGTCCTGACCCCTCCCTGTGCAGCCCAGGTCTCCAGCAGGGTGATGAAGCCCTGGATTTTGGTTACCTGGCATGGCATCCATTGAGATGTAGGGCTCGAAGGGGACAGGCTTCTTCCTATTCCTCGTGATCAGGAAGACTCCCAGGAATGCTATGAGGCACCTGAGGGAGGAGAAAGGATCACTGAGATGCCTGGCAAGGGAAAGCACAGAATATTCCATGCTGTTCCTGCAGTTCAGGCACTGCCAAGTCAGAATTCCAGGGCACTGTCCAAGCTGAGCCCCCTTGAGCAGCACTGGAACACCCCCAGCAACCAGCACAACTTCACCTCTTCTCCACCAAACACAGGGAAAAGTTTTCCTGTTAATTAGTTAATTAACCTTGACTAATTGCAGGGGAAAGGAAGTATAGCAACATTTGGTTTTGCTTTGATGGAATTCCAGGATTTAGCAGCCTGACCTTTCCAAGGCTCCTGTAAACACAGCAGCCATGGATGTGGATTGTTACAGAGCAAGGTGCACTTCAGAACAATGATCTCCCAATTGTTTGGGGATTTTTTCTCTACTTATCTAAAAGCCATTTGAGAATGTCCCCTGATTATAAGAGCTAATTACACCAAAACACTGAGTTACACAGGAAATATTTCACTGATCAGATCTGCATTGTGCCTTCTCCATGCTCTAAAAACTCCACAAGTCAGACACAGTTCAGGGAAGGTGCAAAACCGAAATATGGTTCCCAGAGAGGGTCTCTTTGGGTTTTTTTAAAATTCACCCAGATGCATGAGCAGGCAGCTTGAAAACCAAGCCATATGCCCAGCACCCAGGCTGATCCCCAGGATTTAGTGATTAATTGTTGTGTAATTGTGCATTATCCAGGGTTACACGATTTTTTCCAAACACAACACTGAGCTCTAAGGGCCACTCTCTGCTCTGACAGAGAAAATGCTTTCAGCCTGTTCTCCAAGAAAGTTTGTCCCTCCAAAAGAGAGGTATTTTTAAAACAGATTTTTATTTTTAAAATTTGAATCACATGAAGCAAGTTTTCTGTCAAAGAAACCTGGAGCACTTACCCCAGTGCAAACATACAAATGTGGAGAACATCTTCACCCATGAAGTCCAGGTAAAAAGTTGCTCCTTGAAAAGGAAATAATTCATTACATCTTCCCAATTCCACCTTCAGCCAGAGCCCACATCAGCCAGGATTCCTATTTTTATAGCCAGCACCTTTGTTTGTTTAATGATCTTAAAATAGGTGTCCTGATTTCTATTTTAACACAAATTATTGACAGATCTTTTCGAGTTTCACTACCAAAATAGTTCTGCTGTCACTAAAAGAGATATAAGTGAACCTGTGCACCATAAACAGGAGGGACTATTTTGGAATGATGAAACAAATTTGATTTAACTACAAAAAGATGCAAACTCTTCACCCCAAACAACAACAAACAGCTCCAACCTCTAGGAGAATTGGGAGAATTGTTCTTGGTGTCCTGGGTGGCAGCAGGACACACTCTGCCTCCTGCTCTTTACATTTTTAATGTAAAGAAAATAAAGTAAAAAATAAATAACAAGGAAACCTTTTTCCTCCACATCTAAGAACACATATTGAATGAGGAACAGTCTCAAACATAAAATCCCCTGCACTTCAAACAAAATGACAGCACTGAACAGAAAATTTTAACAGTCTAATGGGATAATTCACATTTTTAGAAAGGAGAAAAAAAAACAAACAAAGCCAGTGCAGATGAGAGATGACAAAAAATCAGAAATCATCATATTGCTGAGTATTCACCTTCTTCAGGAGGATTATTTTCCAAAATCTTTTGCCATTTTTAAAAAGGTTTGAGCAGTTACCTGCTGAGATTGCTGCTGTGGTGGATAGGATGTAGCCAATGCTGGAGATCTGAGCTGAGTCATAGAGCTGGGAGGCTTGAGCTAAAAACCTGCAACACAATCACAGGCAACAGGGGCTGATTGGGAAGGATCCTTTTTTTGGAAACACCTTTCAAAAGTGATGCATAAATTTAAGGAAATTCATTCTTTTTCTCACTGAACAGCAGCAACAGCAGCAAGCCTTGGAATGAATAAAAAGGACAGGAAAGGGAGGTTTGAGGCTGCACTGAAATTACTGCCCCAACCTCGGGGCCAGAGTGTCCCTCATATTTTGAGAAGCCTTTTATCCCTGCTGCTGCCAGCTTGTTGTGTTATTGCTAGTACAAAGGGGAAAAAACCCCTAAAAATTGACACATTATCAACAACACTGATCCTGCACTTTGATTTTAACCAGTGCAGCTACTGCATTTGATTGGCCACCATTTCAGTCCTAAAATTATTTACCAAATATTTAAATGGTGGCATTAAAACCACCTGGCAGTGTCACTTTGTTGAAAAGCAAAGACCACCCAGGCTCCTGGGCCAGATCACAGGAAAGAATGGATAACTCTCCTCAGTTTTAATGGGTATTTTTGGCACAGTAACAAAGAGCTCCTGCCCACACCCCACCCAATTGCAGACAGAGAGAGGAGTCCTTACGTGGCCTGGTAGATGGCTGTGGCTACCATGCACACCAACATGATGTAGAAGATGGGGGAGTCCAGCTGCAGGCTGCCCTGGATGGACACCAGCACCATCCCAGCCACGGCCTTCACTGTCACCACGGTCATGGAACCTGGGGGCACCACACTCAGCTGCAGGAGCTGCAAACAGCCCCAGCACCCAAAACCCCAAACAAGGGATGCCAGCTCTGCCCCTTTTATTCCCCACAAACCCACCACAGCAACCTCCAATAAATCACTGAACCTTTCTCCAGCAATGTCTACAGAACTGGGAGCAATCACTGGGTTTGTCAGTGTTTAAAGAGTGTTGTGCTGGTACATGATGGGAGGATACAATTTGCCTTTTGGTTTGGTTAATAAAGGCAAGGAAGTCTCCAAAACAAGAATCAGGAAGAACTTTCCTTCCTTGAAAGTTGGGCCATTCAGAATTAGGGCAGTTGCTTTGTAATTCATGGAGCCTGTGAGGCACCACTGAAATCCAGCCCCAAACAGCTCAGAAAAACAAAAAAGAGCAAAAGAAAAGACACTGCAGGAACTGAAGGTGCATGAACAGCAAAAATTGAGGGCTCTGACACAGATTTTAGCATGGCAGACTTGCTATTACTCATCCTTTTAAAAGCTTAATTGATTACAGTTTATATTTTTAAAAATATTAAATGTGTTAATCTAAAATCACTGCAGGCTCCCACTGTGGGATATGAGAATCATCAGGGACTGTTTCACAGGGACAAGCTGGAGTGGCAGAGGATTCCTCATTTCTTTAACCACACAGCAAATCTTAAGAGAGCTAAGACAATTGTTGTAGGTCAAATCCTCTCTTTCACCCACTGGCTCAGCCCTGTGCACTGAATGCCACCCTTTGTGTGCCCAGATTAAAATTAGGAACACTAATAAATAACCTGCACTTTCTGTGCTTGGCAGATCTTTTGTCTGATGGGGAATAATCCTTAATTGTTCAAAGGTCGTTTGCAAAGAGCCTAAATATCAGCTTCAGGAATATTTCTGGAGGAAATTAGTGCATTTCATGGCATTAATTAAATCAATATAATCCCCTGCATGCCTCAATTTACTGTTTAAATATCTTACAAGTCCAGATCAACTCACCCAGCAATGCCACCAGCAGGAGAATAATGACAATGTAGTTTGCATTTCTCTCCTTGTAAAAATACAGAAGCAGACAGAAAACAATAATCTCCACAAGCTACAAAAGAGAGAAATGAGAATATCAGAGATGCAGAGCTCGTGGGGTTGGCAGTAAATGAGATTCTGAGCCAATCAAACATGAGATTAGGGCAAATCAAAGGGAAATGGGGATCCCACACAATTATAGACCAAATTCAGCATCATTTTAGCTTCCAGTTAGAGGAGATATTCAGTAGCTTCTTGCAGAACAGGAAACACAGGGCACTTCTGGGGTTGGATTTATGGTAGAGCAGCTGATCAAACAGTCCTGACTGAATATTCACAGGAGAGATCTCAGTCTGCTTTCTGCAGTGAGCTTCCACAGGTGATCCCTGGGGCAATGGCCAGGATTATCTCCACTAAAACACAAATTTCAAGGGATTTTCAATAAAAGATCCATGGGTCCAGAGAAAGTCAGTGTGGGAAAAAGCCTAGGTTCAGGCAGTAGTAAATTCTGAGTCAAGGACATTTAATCCTACACAACTCAGAGAAACAAAAGGAGCTGTGCATGTGTCTGACCCCTGGAAAAGCTGTCCCAGGTCCATGAGTGAACACAGGGAACACTGGGAGCAACCAGAACGAAAAATAATGCTGGGAATGAAACTCCCCCCAGGAGAAAACCCCCCAGCCTCCCTGGCCCCTCACCATGTAGAGCAGGAATGGCCAGCTCACTAAATGCCTGGTGATGTTTTCTGCTGTCATCTTCTCGTGGCTGTTGGGTCCAAAAGTCACCAGCAGGTAAGTGCCAACCACTGCCAGGCCACAGCCTACCAAGGACAGCACGTGGCGCCCTTGGGCAGCACAGGAACAGGAGAGGAAGGGTTAATGAGGGACTGGCATGCATGGAATTAATGACTGAATCCCACAGGACCATCAGTGACACCCTGGCTGTTCCTCTGGGTGCCCTTCCTGCCCCACCTCCAAAACACTGCAGCCACCAGGGGCAGTGGGAGCTGACACAAAGGTGGTACCAGGTGGCATTTGCTGAATAAATAAAGCTACAGGATCTGTGTCTGGGGCTGATCCTGCCTGGCACTGCCCACAGCCCTTCTGCAAACACCTCCAGGAATTCCATGGTTATGGAATTCAGCTCACTGCCTTGTGCCCGTGCTGTTGCAGAATCAGGGCTGCAGCTTCAGCCTGTTTCTAAATTCTGTGAGGTTCAGGGGATTTGGCACAAGGCAGGAAAAAGACATCCATTTGTAATAAACAGTGGATGAGATGACACATTTTGTCCAAGAGGTGCTAATGAGACCTTGCCATCCCTGTAATTATAATTCCTGAGGGGCCCTGCTGTGTGTGATGATTGTAAACACAGAGGAAAAATGAAAGGAAACTGTGGAACTTACTCAGAAATTCCTTGGGCTTCCATTTTTCTTTAATAAATATAATTCCTATGATTGCACTGGCTATGAAAAAAGAAAAAAAAAAAAAAGAGAGAAACAGTGAATTGTGGAGTCAGGAATCTCCCACAGGAACACACTCAGGCTTGTCCTCCTTACCCACAACAGACACTGCACTCAGGGGCACAATCAGAGAGAGAGGGGCAAAGGCATAGGAGGAGAACACTCCCAGCTCCCCCAGCAGCAGCAGCAGGAATCCACTCCACCAGGTCTTGGTTCTGAAGTAGGCCCGGGGGTCCTTGGAGCCTGCCAGCCTGATGTGGCTGTATTTCTAGGCAAGGAGACAGAAACAGAGCAGCTGTGCCATGTTGGATTGTTCATCTCAGTGCAGGATGAGTATTTGCTTCAGGGCACTCACCTGCAGGTTGAGGGCAATGCTGCTGACAAGATGGCCAAAAATAGCCAGAAGGGCCCCAATCAAGTTCTCCTGCAAAAACAAAGGGAACACACAATTATTAAATTTAGCCAAGGAACTCAGAGGGCTTTGCACACTCTGGAGGAGAGCAGACTTTTAAAACCATTCCTGAATCGTGGAATAGCCTGGCTTGGAAGGGGCCTTTAAAAGTCAGCTGGTCCCACATTCAGCTGTCAATAAAACCTGTTTATCTTCCTCCCTTCCTGCTGATCTGGGGCACTTCAGATAAGTGCTGTGCCTGTGCTCCAGACCTGTGAACTCAGGTGGAAGATAACACTCAACAGCCACTTTCCCCAAGAGACTTCAATTAGTTTGCAGTTCCTCAGAGAGGAGGAAGATAAAGCTAAAAAAATCCCCACACCATCACTCCTTCCCTTTGAAAAACTCATTTCTGATGATTTTATTGCCCTGGAATTTGACAGAAATGGATCAGGAACCTCTGCTTCCCAACTACTTTGCTCTTCTGCACTTGTGACAGCTGCTGGTTCAGTCATTAATTGAGCCCATGTGACGAGGCAGCCCAATTATCACAGATTTTAATCTGCTTTTTGTATAAACCAGTTATTCTCAAAGTCACAGGAGACTGCTGAGGGCTCCCAGCCCGTTCCCAGTTACAGCACTGGCAGCTCAGCAGCAATTCTCACACTCTAAAGATGGAATTTGAAATAAAGAAAGGATGTAAAGGAGGCTGAGTCACAAAGGAGATATAGAGGAGGACTGAAGAGAAGAGCCTGAGGCCACTGAACATTTGTGAGCTCCCAAAACTGCCTCAATCTCATTAAATGTCATCAGCACTGTTCCTTCAGCCCAGTCCTTACTTGGATTGTTTTGGGAAAACCCAGCTCACATTCAGATGTGAACAGGAGTAAATGGACAAATCTTGATTTTCTTATGCACAGAAGAACTCCCAGATTTCAAATTCTTAGCAGCAGAACAAAAACCTCTTTATCAGAATGCACCAAAATAAGATTTACCCAAAGAGCTTCACTCAAATCCACCTGAGAGAGGTTCCCAGGACACACAGAGAAGGTGGCAGGAGATGTCACTGTGTCACCACAGAGCAGAGTTCTCTGGGCTGTGACAGCCTCAGCTCAACACCACTTGGGACAACTCCCACAAGGGCCCAGGGCTGTGCTCTCAAAGGAAAAAAAACAAAAAGCCCTTTTTGCTGAGATTTTGTGAGCACTTTCAGAATCAGGGATTCAGAGGGAATTAATCTGTTCCCAGCTGGAGAACAAGGAGGAATGACAGCCCCATGTCCCAGGCAGCTGCAGCCTCAGCCCCCTGAACACACAGAGCAAAGCAGAACCTCTGCTCTGTTCCTGCTGCATGGCTGAGGCTGAAAAGGCACCTGGCAGAATCCCTGCACCCAACAGCTCCACACACCCAGCTCTGCACACACACAATCCCTCTCTTCCTCTCACTAAGCACAGGATGTGACACCCCAGGAGTGGCTGAATTCAAAGACAAAGCCCTTTCTGCAGAAAATAACCCCAAAGCAGGATCATTATCAGCTCATTGCAATAATCAGGGCCTTCTGGGGATGGAAATTATCCATATATCAATATCTGTGATATTCCCCCCTGACCTTGTAGGAGAAGGAGTCTGTGTGTGGCTGCACAGAAACTGCTGCTGTGGCCAACGGGAGCTGCTGAAGCTGCAGGCTGGGGCTGTTTCCTCCTTCCATTTTGGATTTTTGTTTTTTGCTATTCAGCCTTCTTGATGCTGGAAGTTCTCTTTAAAGAGGAGACTTGGACCCTGCTGGAAGCAAGTTTTGGTACCGCTCCCTGCCATCCATCCTGCTCCTTGGACAAGCTCAGGGAAGCACAAACAAGTCCTGCTGCCTCCCTTCCCCTGCCTGTCTCAGGATAGGCACCACAGGCAGGAGGGAGAGGGGATGAGCCACAGTTTCCTGACAGTCAGTGAAGCAGCAAGGCTTATGTTCCTTCAAGATGAATCTAAGTGGAAAAAAAAAAAAAATTCGATCAAATAAATCAGTGCTCTAAAACCTGCAGTGAAGAATAGGTCACAGAAACACTCCTGGAACCAAACTCACAGCTGCACATAAAACAGGAAAGCAGATTTTAAATGTCTTCTTAGAAAGCCTTGGACAGAAACTCTGCTTTACAAGCTCTCGTGAACCGGCTGTGCCCCAGGCGTGACACACTCAGCTGGCATTTAACAGCATCACAAAGGCTCTCAAATCCTCCCAGCTCTGCCTTTCATGTCCCTCTCGCTGAAGCTGCGGTTTGCTCGGGCCCGGCGCTCCCCACGTGCGGGGCACGGCAGCGCTGCTCCCCGAGCTGGGATCCAGGGCAGTGCCCGGGGCAGCCCGGGCCCGGGAGCCAGACCGGCTGGAGCGGCTGGGGACACGGCCAGAGCTCCGGGAGCAGCCGCAGCATCCCCTGCCCTGCCCGGAGGGGAGGCACGGCCGGCCCGGGCAGCCCCAGCGCGGGGCACAGCGGCCATTCGTGAGGGGCACAGCCGCTCCCAGCGCCACCGAGCCCTGCCCCGCGCCGGGACACGGCTGCTCGCACCAAACCCCCGCGGCACCGGCCCCGTCCCGTCCCGTCCCGTCCGTGCCCCCCGGGGCGGCCCCCCCCCCCACCCNCCCCGCCCCTCCCCGGCCCCGCCGCTGACCCCAGCCCGGCCCCGGCCTCCGACTCCGGCTCCCGGGAGAGCGCCGCGGACGTTTCCTGCCCGGCGCATCCGATTGGTCAGAAGCGCTGTCAATCAAAGGCCGGCCCCAAGGTGGGAGCGAGGATTGGCTGTCGTGCGGAGGCGGGGTCCGGCCCAGCCTATGGGCGGAGGGCTCTGAGGGGCCGGGCGGAAGAAGCCGCATTCCGCCGCTCGGTTGGGGCGGGACGAGGCGGGCCCCGCCCGGAGCTCCGGAGCGCTCCCCGGCCCAGAGCTGCAGGCACAGCCGCGGCCCCGCGCCTTCCCCCGTTTGCCCCGGTAGGACCCGTTCCTGCCGCCCTCCCCTGGAGCGAACAGCGGCCGGAGCCGCCTTAAGGCGCATGCACGAAGCGGCTCCGCCGAGCCACCTTAAAGCAGCCGCCGTGGCGCTGAGAGCTCGCCTGTGATTGGGCGCCTGCCGCAGTGCTCAAAGTAACACGCACGGTGATTGGAAGAGAGCTGAGGGCTGTTGTCTCGGTAACCCGCTGTCCGCGTTCCCGGTGCCGCCGGGCCGGGATGCACCGGCAGGAACGGGCAGGTACGGGCAGGTACGGCCGGGTACAGACCGCACCTGAGCGGCGTCGGGGATCTCGCCGGTGCTCCCCGCTCCGCCTCAGCCGCTCGGGTACCGCCGTTCCCCGCGCGCCGCCTCACCTGGGCGGGGCTGGGCCGTGAGGCGACTTCCGGTGGCGCCTTTCACCTGAGGCCTCACCTGAGGCTTCACCTGCGGGCGCCAGCTCATCCCTCACCTGGGCTCCCCTCGGCCCCGAGCCACGGCCCCGAGCTCCGGGTTCTCCCTGTGGAGGCCCCGAAGGCCGTGCCTGACCTGGGCCAGCTCTGGAGCCTCGGCCCCGCTGCGCCTTCAGAGCCGGGACTGAGCTGAGGAACAAAATCACGGCTGTGCCCCGGCTCGTGACTCTGCACGTGTGGGCTGTGACCGGATCCCTGACATTCCCGCTCAGGGGTGCTGGGGAGCACGAGGTACCTCGAGCAGATCAGCACCACTCGGTGCTGTTCCCAAAAATAAACATCATTTAGCACAGTGAGTGCAGAGCTGGAGGGTGAAAACCTCAACCACGCCAAGGTTTTCACTCAAAGCACAGCCAGGGTTTGTTACTGGAGCAAAACAAGGGGTATCTGTACGTATTTATAGCCACAGTAGGTTAGAGATGCTCCAGGTCCGAAATTGTCCTCTTGGTGATAAACCAGCACAAGGGAGTAAGAAATGCAATCAAACAAAACATCAACAGCAGTGCTTCTAAAGGTTTTTTAAAGTAAACCAGAGGAATGAAATGCAGGAGTGACCGCTGCTTTTCTGACGGGAATGCTGCATTAATGTTGGATTTGCCTTTATCTTACCCATCCCATTTGAGAGGAAAGCTGCTGTTGTGTTCACATTTCCTGCATCTCCATATTCACTGTTGCTATCCTTGGCTGCTCTTCTTAGGTCTCAAGATTTCCTTATAAACACCACAGGAAAGGGATCTCAAACTGGGGAGAAAAAAAAGATTTTCACGTCTCAATCAAAGGGATTTCATTATAACCAAGTGAGTAACAGAAATGTTTGAAGTTTGAGGGAGTTTTTTTGCCACTGATAATGATCCTGTTCTGCGACAAGAATAGCAACCGAGTTTAGATCAAGGTCATTAAATTAACTTTGTAACCACAACTGATAACAGAAGGAGAAATGATAATGCAGTATTAGTGGTTTAAGCCTGGAAGTGACTCCAGATAGATCATCTCATTTGTGCCACCCCCCTGTCTCCCACCCACCAGCTCTGCCCCTGTTTTCCCCGGGTTATTGAGCCTTGCAGGACACACACGTTGCGTTTCTTGGGGCGCACATTCCGAGCACTCGGGGCAGTTAATGCAGGTGAGCCCTCCCTGCTCCCTTCGCTGCCCTTCCCGCGGATCCCAGAGATTCTCAGGGATCACAGCCTCCTTCCGCCGGCAGAGGGAAGCAGAAACGCGTTAAAGCCGCAGCGCTGTCCCTGCCTGCTCCGGCCGGGCTCCTTTCCTAGCCCAGCCCAGCTGCCAAGGGCCTCCTGGGCTTTCTGGATGCACCGACCCGGCTGCTTCCTCAGGGGGGAAGGAGGATGCCCTTCCACAGCCTCCTGCTGTCTGGGCACTGCGTGTAACCCCACAACTCCCAAAATCACGCACATGAAGGATTTCTGAAACTCGGTACCGGGTATGTAAAGTAGGTACATCAAGGAAGTGTTTGGCATCTTCCCCTCTTTCTTCTCCTGCCTTTGGCATCTTCTCTTTCTTCTCCTGCCTTTGATCTCTTGCTCCTTGCTTGTCTCTCCCATCTCAGCGATATCAGGAGTGCATTATCTCAGGGTTGAATAACAGCAATCAGGGACGTAAAGGACAAAAAAAAGATGAGGGGAAAATGATCAAGGTGGAGAAGTTGCTTAAAGAGTTTCTGTAGGCGCCATCAGTCTGCCTGGTCAGCTTCCAGCAGTGCCAGCTGACCTGATGCTGAGCTGTGACTAAAGCAGAGCAGGCAGAGGCTGCAGGGAGCTTCTCAAAGCACTCCCTTGCCTTTGAGAATTTCCTGCTTGAAGGGCAGAGTGGGCAGGAGGCCAAACCACAAACTACACAAGGGCTTGGCTGCTTCTCTCCAAGGCTGTATCCCTGGAGAAGAGTTCCTGCAGCAGGTCAGGAGGGGAAGTGCTGGGCCCATCAACACCAGACCTTTTGGGGGCTGCTGCCTTGGTTTCTCTCACCTGAAGGACTTGGCTGTGTCCCCATCAGCCATTCCAGAGCACATTCCTTGAGTCAGGGATAAATGCCAGGACGGGAAGTTACCCACTTGTAATTTAGGCAGTGGAAAGGGCTTATTTGCCTCTCAGTGCCTGACCTAGAACACCCAGCAGCTGACTTGACCCACTTGTGTCACTCTGCCAGTTCACCCCTGCCTGCACACATCCCTGCAGGACCCAGCCACTGGGGCTGGGAGCTGCTGCTGCTGGATTTCCCTGGCAGCACCGTGCCCCTTGCATCACCCAAACACAATTCAGGCACTCTGAGGCATGCAGGAGCTGAATCTCCAAGGGCGTGGAGGTGCCTGGTCTCCAATTACCCTCAGCAGCACCGGGGTGTCGATGGATGTGCCAAACCCAGAGCTGGATGCACGGGGTGGGAGAAGGGCTCCAGAGCCTTTCCCTGGCACGTGCTGGCCTGGAGGGAACCAGGAGCTGCCCTTGCTGGGCAGGGATCCAGCCCTGCCAGGCTGGGCAGCAGCAGCCAAGCCTGGCAGCACCAGGGCAGAAGGAGCTTGTGGATGCAGTTTTTTATCAGCTGCTCTGGAAACCTGCTGCAATTTTAATAATCAGCTCCTGCAGAATTGGGCAGGTCCTGCTTCCCTCAGCACAGCCCCGCTGGCCACGGAGCAGGGGCTGGACAACCTCAAGCACATGGCAGGGCCATGTGGAGATGGACCCCGTGGCCAGGGCAGTGCAGGCTCAGTTCTGGTTCTGGTTCTGGTTGTTGATAAGGAACAGCTGCCTCAGGATCCCTGCTCCCTGCAGATGAACCCTCAGACCACATCTGCAGAAATCTCCTGTAATTTGGAGCAGCCCAAGTCAGAGCAGCTCTGCTGAAATTCATGGAGTTGCATCACACGCCTCAAATTTTGGTCTGTCCTGAAGCATTTTCCTACAAAGAAAAATAAGTGGGAAAAGATGATTTGTGCTCAGCTGCTTGATAACTCAGGGGGGCATTTTCACAGGAAAGGCTGAATCCACCAGAATTGTGAGTGCATACAAGAACTAGGGACTGATTCCTTGGGGTCTGATTCTTTGCAGAGCTCTCCCATGGAATGGCCCATATTTGGGGTTTGTTATTTTTAGCACCATAGTAGCACCGTTCCACTTGTCTGTGCATGCAGCCAGGAACAGCTCAGCTGAGGGAGGAAAACGGGGCAGGAAGAGTTCCCTGTGATCTCAGTGTAAATCAGCACCTTCTGCAGCAGCCAGCACTGCCTGCCCACTCCCTGCCACTCTTCCCTTCAGCCTTTTGTAGGGCCAGGCAGAGCAGGAGCCTCCATTCCCCTCCCAGCCGTTCCTGGTTGTTCCTTGAGGGGTTTGAGGCATTCCAGGGTTGCTGCTGCTGTGGCCAAGCACAGGTTCCATCTGGATGGGGTTTTCAGTCAGCCCTTGGCTCATCTGGTCCTCCTCTTTGAGCCTGGCATCCTCCCTGCTCCTTGCTCCTGCCAAACACAGTTAAATCCCTTCATCCTCCTGTCTGTATGGGTGGAATTATGCCCCAACTGCTTCATTTTCCCCTCAACTGCTCATTGCCTTGTTCTTCAGTCCCAGGACTTTCCCTGTCCTCTTTGCCTCCTGTGCTATTCTGGATCACTGCCAGAATCCAACTCTCAACTCACCAGAACAGGAACCAAGGCACCTCCAGAGTATTTGCCATTGGTAACTGGCAGACAAGACAATTAATGAAGTTCACACAATGTTCCTAAAGATCAGGAACTTCAGCTCTTCCCATCCTACACACTGGAATAATTTCACATTTGTGTTAGTACAAAGCTGTTTCTTTTATCTTCTGTGGTCCCAGACCTTCCAGTTCCCACTGGGATTGGCAGAAGCAGGACATGAAGGTTCCTGGGACCACATCTGAAAAGCTGGAGGGATCACGTACAACACAGGCAGGGCTGGATTTCCTTGGCTCTATAAATAGAATTCTGCCCAGTCCTCTTTTTGAAAAGCCCAGGAAAAGAAGAGAGGCAGGGAAGGTGTGGTAGTGCAAATAAAGCATTCTGCCCACATGCTGCATTAATTAGGCCCAGCTCAGAAGTTACAGGTGAGATTTTAGATGTGCTGTGGCTCCCAGTCTATACAAATTGCCCTGTAGACAGCAGAGAAAACTGATCTTCCTCATCCCCAGAATCACTCAGCTTTCCATGCAACAAGAGGCTTGTGTTAAAGGATTAAAATTTTGAAACTCTGAAGGCACCTACCTTGATGCACAGTTAAAATTAAAGCATGAAATTTGTGTGACTTGGAAAGCAATACAGGAAATGCAATAATACCAGCACTGGTGGGTTTGGTTCTGGCCACCCTAACGCTAAAAAAGGCACTGGGAAGTGACACCTGGTGGCACTGCTGGGCTCAGGGGTGCAGAGTCACACCTGGTGGCACTGCTGGGCTCAGGGGGTGCAGGGTCTCACCTGGTGGCACTGCTGGGCTCAGGGGGTGCAGGGTCACACCTGGTGGCACTGCTGGGCTCAAGGGTGTATGGTCACACCTGGTGGCACTGCTGTGCTCAGGGGTGCAGGGTCTCACCTGGTGGCACTGCTGGGCTCAGGGGTGCAGGGTCACACCTGGTGGCACTGCTTGCTGGGCTCAGGGGGTGCAGGGTCACACCTGGTGGCACTGCTGGGCTCAAGGGTGTAGGGTCACACCTGGTGGCACTGCTGTGCTCAGGGGTGCAGGGTCTCACCTGGTGGCACTGCTGGGCTCAGGGGGTGCAGGGTCACACCTGGTGGCACTGCTGGGCTCAGGGGGTGCAGGGTCACACCTGGTGGCACTGCTGGGGAGCTGTGCCAGTTCCTCCAGCTCAGCACCTGCCTTCAGCTGAGTTCCTCAAGTCCTGCTGATTCACCCTTGTGCAAGTCACTTAACTGTTCTGTGCCTGCTGCCCAGCCCTGCAGGTGCCCAGGCTGTAGCAGGGTGTTGTAAGCCTTCATCCACAGGAATTCAGGGTGTTCTGAGATGTGGGAGCTGTTAACAGAGCACCGAGTGTCATTACCCATTATCAGATGGTTTATAATAACATACACTCACCTCCTGGGCTGCTTTGTCCCTTTTGTGGTGTCTTGCTGTAGCTCTGATTGCTTTGGGATTGTTTTGTTATTTCGAGGGAGAGTTTCTGAGTTTTTCCCCACTTTTGAGCCATCCCCCAGTGAGCTGCCCCTCTCAGACTGCTCCTAGAGCAGCCCCATCCCCTGTGCTGCGGCAGACTCCAGAATATGTGATGACTTTGCAGAGCTGCTTAACACACAGTGAAGACACAACTTAATCAGCTTAATAAGCTGCCACTCATCAGCTGAGACACCTTAACTGGCTGCATGCACGTTCCTGAAGCAATTCATGCTTTTATAGTCACTTGATGGTATTTATACATCAGCAAAGGTGCTTTCCCTCCCAGTTTGGGTGTGCAAAGAGCACAGAGCAGTCCTGGGGCTCAGCTGCCACAGTCCTGCTCACTCACACAGCCCCTGCACGGGGACTCTGAACTCTCCTGCAGTGACTCAGGCTGGGCACCTGCCCCAGCATGTTCTGTGTTCATTAAACTGGTTTGCAGGCCATAATTATTTTTTCTATCATGGTATAATGGCTCTGCATCGTATTAATTTTAACATTGTAAGAATTTGCTTCTGGGAATGGCCTTCTTGAATTAAACACTGACTCATGATTTACTGGGGGAGATAATATCTAACCTACAAGAGGCAGAACAGGAAACTATCTATTTAAAAGATGGCAGTGGCTGATAATTTATGACTATAGACAAAGAGATATCTCAGAAGAAGAAGGTGGACAGATCCTGCAGTTTCGTGGTCACTGCTCTCACTCAGCAAAAAGGAACTTCTGTGTAGTCACTGGAGGATCTGCTTTTGAGTGACAGATTGAAATTGAGGGGGGAAAAGAAGGAGTGAGAAACAAGGGAAAAGTGTCTGAGCAGACCTCAAAGCCATCCTCAGCTCTGGGACCAAACCCTGTGTTACAACAAAGGCAGTTCAACATCTCAGCATTCCACCAGCTTGCCATAGGAACCAAGGGGAAAAAAAAGACAGGGAAAAAGCATCATCTTCTAGTGTTTGAATCTGTGATCCAGGGGTTTTCTTGCCCCTCTCCTCTCCAGCTCAAACTGGCCATCAGATGTGTCCTCTCATTACAGTCCATTAGGAAAGTCAATCTGAGCAGTCAACAATAAAAGCTTCAAATCCCAGAGGAGGGTGCAGGAGGTAAAGCTTCACCCTGGCAATCTGAAGGGTTTTGCCCCATGTCACTGTGATCTGTTCTGTGATTTGGGATAGCCCACACAACCGTTGGCACCACAGAGTCCTGACTGCAAGGACAGCACTTCCCACCTGGAATTCTGGGGCCCTGAACAAAATCAGCCACAGAGAGGTGATGGAGGAGTGTGGACACAGCAATCACACAGAGACATTTCCTGCCACGGTGTCGAGTCCTGGGCAGGCACAGAGAGCTCTCCCTACCCTTGGGAAGCTCTCCCAGATGTTGGAGTCAGTGCTGCTGGCAGCTGTAACCACTCACAGGGACACAACTGCCTTTGAAATGTGGGATTGCCTTTGTTGGTCATCACCCACAGGTAAAGGCAATTCAAAGGCATCCCAAGCCCTTTTTCCTGCTGAAACTCACCATTTCTGCAAGCAAGGCAATACCACTTTTGCCCTGGCAGTGTTTGTGGCCCAAACCACAAGAGGATTTAATTTGCAAAATATTGGGAAATGGCTTTCTCCATGTCTGCGAGGCTGGAGCTGGGAGGGAGGATGGTGCTGCTGACCTTGGCTCTGCTCCCCCATGGAGCAGCTTCCCACACAAATCCAGAGCTTCTTAGAGCATTTTGGGCTGAAGGACACTTCCATGAGCTCTTGGAATGTCCCTTCGAACCTCTGCTGGGAGAACCATCCAGAAACCACCCTGGGACTTTGGAGCAGCTGTAAGGAATCACCAGAACACCCCAAAACACTGGAAATGCCAGAGGCTTCAGGAGAAGCCACACTGGTACATAATGTACCAAGCTTCAAAAGCTCCTGGCCCTTTGCCTGCTGAGGGTGAGACCTGGGCTGAGGGCACAGAGTTTATCTGACAGCTGGCACCAGCTGGGAGCTCTCCTGTTTGATTCCCTGGAATTGCTAATGGTGCTTTTGTTCCTGTGCTCAGGACTGAGCTGTGTTGCCTTATCAGTGTCCCTGGAAATCAGCTCTGCCCAGCACTTTTCCAATCCAGCAGCAGCTCCCCCACACCCCTGTCACACCGGTTCTTTACTTTGTCACATTCCCTGCTGGATGCACTCTCCTTCCTCACTGCCTGGGCTGGTATTTACATCCCTTTCCTGTTTGTCTTGTAGGTCATCCCAACATGGATTCCTCTACCTAGGGAATAACACCTTCCCTCCAGTCAAAGACTTCCCACCTAACAAGGAGCAACGAATTCACTCCAGATTTATCCCAGAGTCTGCAGCCTCAGCCACACAAACCCACCAGGGAAGCAAAGAAAACTCCTTCCAGGTGAGTGCAGCCTGGAAGACACCCCACTGCCCTGGGAACATGAAAATCCATCACAGGAGGGTGGTGCCAGAGTGTCCCACCGTGTCCTGGTCCCCAGGGATGGCAGCTGTCCCCAGTAAGTGGCTGGGAGGTGGCAGTGCCTGGAAGGGCAGTGTGGGTTGGGAACAGCCTGGAGCAGTGATCAGGGGCCCTTTATCAGCTGATCTCCCAGACATTTACAAACAGTAATTAAACCCTGCACCACCCTGCGATGTGGGGGCCACCTCTTGTCCCCACTGCATGGAGCAAGAAGGCAGAGCACACCTGACCTGGAAAAAGGTTCCTCATAGCCCAGGCAGAGGCTTTAGGCTGGGCTGGGTTTGTGCCTGAGCTCTGCCCAGGGGAACACTGAGGATAAAGACCCAAATCTGGGGACCCCGGGGCAGGAATGCTGAGGGACACTCACGTCTGCACAGCATCCCAAGGCAGCTGATGGGTAAAACCTGCTGGGGCTGGGAATGGGAGCTGCAGAGAGACTTGTGGAAGTGCTTCCTGGAAGGCAGAACTGCCATTCCCAGCTATTCCATCCTGCCATCATTTCAGGGATGAAAAGGCATGAAACAGAACCTCCCTTCTCTCAAGCCCTCCCACCCCTTGGGATCCTCATGGGAAGACAAATAAATCCATCAGCAGATGGTTCAAAAACATTTATTGTCACCATGTAGTGACTGCCTGGCCTGAGATTAAGATCATCAATAAATTCCTGACCGTGGAAAAGAATGAGCCCATGAGAAAGCCCAGGGCTCTCCTTACCCAACAGGGAAATCTTTACTACATCTCTCAGCAGCTGGATCTTGTATCAGGGGTTTGGGGAAAAGGAAGCTGGGAGGGAAGCAATGCCAGGAGGGATTTGATAAGGACAGAGGGCTGGAGGAAAGGGCAAATTAAATGTGAGGAGGGAAGATCCCCAACCTGTGTTATCAGAAAACACAAACACTCCCCACCCAGCTGCTGGGGTTAGAGCCTGCTCCCTCTGCTGTTCCAGGCAGTGGCAGAGCAGGAGGGACTCCCAGCTGGGCTCCTTTGGCATCCCTGTCCTGTTCAGCACTGTCTGGAGAGGGGAGCAGCCAGGTCTCTGCAGGCAAATCCATGGATTTTACAATAAACATCACAGGCTGCCCATAGCACTTCCATTTCCCAAAGATTTTGGCTTAGAAGGATTAAACATCACCCTGAGGGCCACACAGCACCTCTGGAGTCCTCACTACAGCTCCTTGTCCAGCTTGGCTGGTTCATATTTTACAATATTATTTTTAAAGGTAAGGTTGAAAAAATAAAAGTGTGTTTGCAGTGTAAAGGCCATTAAAGCATCGCTGACTGTCAGGGCTTTGGACAAACAGGTTCTGTGAGTTCTGTGTGTGTAAAACTCCCATCACTGACTGTTGGTACAACACATTCCAGCTGCAGAATTCCTCTCTCTGATGGGAAGAGGGGAGCACTTGCAGGGGACAGGGTGGGGGCACAGAGCAGCATCAGAACCCCCAGCTCTGGCTTCACCAGAGCCTTCCCCTCCTAAAGCTGGGTGAAACGGGAGGAGAAACATCCTGCAGCCTGGAATCAGGAAATGCCCGGGGAGGCAGGAGGAGGGACCCACCTCGGAGAGGAACGGGTTAAACACAGCCCCTGGCAGAGCAGTGGGGCTGCAGGGCTGGACACCGACCCTGACAGCAGCACTGGTAGGACAGAGGCAGATGCAGCCACAAACCCACCTCTGGGGCAGCTCTTCCCTGCCCGGGGGCAGAGCCCGGCTGCTCCGGGCTGCTCCAGCACCAGGGCAGCTCCGGACACGGCCTGTGGGTGTCCTAACAAACACAGCGTGCTGGTTTTCCCTTCTCAGCCCTGCAGAGCCACAGCACACTCCGAGCTCCTCAGCTGCCTGCCTGATGATGCAAGGAGTGAATAAGCACGAATAAAGACACAGAAACTGGGTGTTGTTTGTAGAAGTGAGGAGCAGAGCCCTCCACCCAGCGCTGGGGATACCAGAGCTCTTGCACAACTCAGCTCTCAGCCTGCTGCTCCTTTTTATGCATCTCTGTGGGCACTTTTGCAGGAGGAAGTTTTCCTTCCTCCCCAGCTGGGATGCCAGAGTGGGATTGTCAGGATTTCCCTCAGACTCTGCACACCATGAGCAGGCCCGGGCTGGCCTGCCAGGGCTAATTAGTGCTACTGGGTTCTAGGAATTGGAAGATGATCATTAACTAAAATTGGTTTGAAAGCTTCCAGTTTTGTAGATGTTGAGTAATTAAAGCAACCAATGGCTCCTCTGTGTTTCGATCTGAGAGCTCGCAGTGCTGGAGGCTGGGGAGTCTCCCTGGAGGGGAGTCAGTCCTGAGCAGGCTGGCAGTGAGGGACAGGGGCAGATCCTTGGGCTCTGTCACACCCCCTGTGCCAGGCCCAGCTCCCAGAGCAGCTCAGGTGAGGTTCTGAGCACAAACAGGGTCGGGGCAGCTCCCGAGGGAGCCCTTTGCAAACCCCTGGTGCTTTCACACGACCTTTGGTGCTCGGGGTGAAAATCGCCTTCATCCTCCTATCTCAATCTTCAAAAGGAGCTGGTGGGCTCCGGGCAAGGACTCAGGAATGCTCTCACATATTTGGGATCTCTGCTTTACGCAACCTCCCAGCAACTCGCCTTGGCTGGAAGGGATGAGCGATACTGAGGCAGTCAGCAAAACACCCACCTGGCCGGGCAGGGCTGGGGACTCGGCCCCGGCAGCGATTCCCTGCACGCAGCAGGCACCGGGACCTGAGCCCCGGCACAGCCGGGACTCCCCGGAGCTGCACGGAAGAGCTCCCGGTTCTCTGCCTCCACCCCACCCCCAGAGAACCCCACGTTCTCTCAGTGCAGACTCAGGGAGCTGCAGCCAGCCTGGGTCTCACCCTGCAAAACCTAGGATGGGTTTGTGGGAAAGGGAGCCCCGTAAAATCCAGCAAAATTCATCTTAGTTCTGCTGGGAACATAAAGTTACAACTGAGATGGCTTTTGCTGTTGTAAATCAGGAGTAGTGCTGCTGGACTCATGAGTTAGGCTGGAGGAGCTGAGGCTCAGGTGGGGAAATGTTTATCTGGCAGGAAGGTAACCCTGAGATCAGACTTCCAGAGCAACTCACTGAGGGATGAGAGGTCCCCAAACCCCCAACTCTGCGTGCACACAACAGCCCAGGGCTGCCTGCAGCCCCCCATCTGTCCTGCACAGCAGCGCCAACTGTCCCCACTGGCAGGGGCACACCTCTGTCCCTGAGCAGCTCCTGCTTGTCCCCATGGCCGGGCAGGACAGGGCCACCCTGGCTGGGGGCACCCAGAGCCAGCCCTGCCATGGAGCTGTCCCAGAGCAGGGTCCCCACACTCCCCTGACACTGCAGGGGACAAGGGACCTGCAGCTTTCAGCTGTGGCACTGAGCACTGGGGGATTCCTGGTGGGACTGGTTTTAACTGGAGCTGAAATTCTGCTCTAGGAGGACTCACAGGATCAACATTGAATCAGAGCCTTCCTGCTGAAGAAGGAGTTTGTGATCTGAAGGGAAGGAGTGCTGGAAAGATCCCAAAGGCTGATAAACCTTCACCTTATCTGGGCTTCATCTTAGAGGCCATCCTCAAACAGCACTGAAGTAATCCAAAACTCACCAAGCTGACACATTCCAGCATTTCCAAATCCTCTTCCCAGGGCTCCTTCCTCCCCACTCACAGGCCTCAGGTGCATCTTTAACATGGCCAGGAAAAGCAGAGGAGGAAGAAGAGGGAGGAGGAAAGGCCCTGGTTTATCATTGGTCAGAGGATTAATTAGAAAATACAGGGCTGCCCTTGGCACCTGGTGACCAGGTGGGAAGCAGCTTCAGGCAGTTTTAGCACAGGGTGGAAGGAGTTTGAATATTCCATGTGGGACACAGGAGGAGGGACATGGCTGGCCTGGGACCCAGGGAGAGGCAAAGCTGCTCCTGTGAGCAGGAGTCCAACTGGGCATTTCCTTTTCACTTGTCTGAAAGGTCCCCAGATGTGTGTGACAAAATCCCTCCCCCACAGGGCTGTCACAGCTGGTGACACAGCTGGACACGGTGGCTGCAGAGGGGACAGACCTCAAGCCCTTGTGGTGCCTCTGGGGCCACCTCCCTGCCCTGGCTCCTGGCCAGCCCATGCCCAGAGCTGGGGGAACAGTTCATTGTCAGTCCTTGAGCCTTTATTACTACGGAATATCCAAAACAACACAACCAACAACACAGTTACAAAAGGAGTTCACGGAGAAACGTGAAGCAGCCTGTGTTTGAAATGCTCTGTGTCACCATACTGAGTCCAGTATAAAACAATGCATCTTTATACACATATAAAATACAAAAGGAACAACACAGAAATGTATAAACAAGGGTTGTGGAGGCCTCTGTGGTATTTACAGTCAGAGATGTGGCAGGGAGGGTGCTCAGCAGGCAGTGTCCGTCCAGCAGGAGCTGTGACTGCATCTGGGAGAGTCTCTGTGCCAGAGAGGAGCTCAGAGCTGGGCTCAGCCCTGCTGGGAAAGTCTGGAGGTCTGTGGAGAGGCCAAGGCCTGGGCTGGCATCAGTCACTGCCAGGGCCACCAGCTCTGCTCTCTGCCCAGGCCTGGCAGTGTCACTGTGTGCCCAGCTCTGAAACAGCAGCTCAGGTCTGGTGCCAGAAGGGAATAAAATATAATAAAAAATAATAATAATAATAATAATAACTCAAGAGAGCCAAGTTCCACGTTCACAGGATGATCTCACAGCAGTCTGTGGCCCCCAGGGCCGTGGGGGTTCAAGTCAAGGCAACAAGAGGGGGCACGGGGCTGAGTTCTGTGGGGTCACACGTGCCAGCTCAGAGAGAAGTCCCAGGAAGTGCTGCCTGCAGCTCTTTAGAGCTCCTTGAGGATGATCTGGAACTTGTTCTCTGCCTCTACCATGTCCAGCAGAAAGGCCATGTGGTTGCTGTAGTGCTGGATGATGTTGTTGTCCATGTTCACCAGGATCCTACAGAGAGAAAGAATGGCTGGATCAGATGCAGCACATTGAAAGCAGTTCACCTTCCCCAGTCTGAGGGGCTCAACCACTGTTAATTAATTAATTAATTAAAGCCGTGGCACAACACAAGGGAAGATCTAGCACAGAACAGTCACCAACCCTGGGAGCTCTGTCAGGGCACAGTCAGGAGTTCCAGGGGGACTCTGGGCCTGGCACTGCGCAGGATCTGCCCAGCTGCATCCCAGCCCCAGCACCAGCCCAAGCCTGGATCCCACAGAGACTCTGTGGGTACCCAGAAGCTTCACCAGCAGAGCTGATCCCTTCATCTCCACCTGCCTCGGAGCAGGGAGCCAGAGAAGTCACCTGTGCCTCTTGTGCTGTGCTCCCATCTGATTTCTAAACCACAAAAGATCCCAGGGATGTTGATCAGGAACCAGCCCTGGATTGTTTCTCCAGACCAAACCTCACCAAGATCCAAAATTGTTCATTATTGCTCCTGAGTCACCCTGGGCCCGAGTTCATCTGCTGAGCTCATCCCGTGGAAGGGCCATGGCTGGGGCAGGCCCTGCCCTGCTGCCAGGCCAGGCTCAGCTCCCACTGAGCTCCACTGGCTCTCACCAGATGAAGATCTGCCCCTCAAGCTGTAATTACCAGGAGAAGATTGTTTAGGGTGGAGCAATAGGATAAAATTATTGAAAATTAAATCTGGGGGAGCAGGAAGCTGGGCCTGACCCTGCCACCAGCCAGAGTGGAGATATCTCCAATCTCCCCACACTTCAGAAGTAGCTGCTGGCATGGGACACGTCCAGCCTTCATTAAACCAGGTGTCAAAATTATTTCTTTAATCTAATTTCCAGGCGTGGCCTTTCCTTTTCATGAGATACCTCTTTGCTCCTCCTGCCTGCTTTCCCTCCCAGTCATCACCAAACAGCACTGGCTGCTTGTCAGATCAAGGCATGAACAAAACCAAAGCCAAACTGAATGAGGTGGCCTCTCTCCTGAAGCCACCAGTGCTGGTCTGTTCCTTTGGGGAGAAAATTCCCATTTCTGGGGCTAAGGGAGGAGCAGCATCAGCAACAGGTGGAAGAACTCCTGGCAAATTCAGATTCTCACCATGGCCCATCCCTCAGCCTGAGCCAGGGACATTCCAGCATTTTTTGGAGAAGCAAACACTGATCCCTCTCTGATAAGTTCTCCATAACCTCAGGCTTTTAGACTGAGACACAAAGGGTCACCATTAGACTCCCCAGACAATTCCACCTTCACCCAACTTCCTTTCCTTGGGAGACTTTACCCTCCAAACAAATATAATACAAACAAGCATTATCCCAAATCTTTAAAGCCCAGAAAGATCTGAGTTTTATATGCTCCAAATAGCAGAGCCTGACATGGCTCTACCTTTTATTATCTTGTTAAAATGCTCTTGGAGCCATTGGCAGGGGCTGGAGAGGACAGGTTTGGAGGCACAGCATGAAAGCAGATGAAAGATTAGCTTACCCTCTTTTGCACTTTTTGTAGACTTTATAAATGCTTTCTTCAGGAAGCCCATATTTTTCTGAAATCTGTGAGAGAAAACACGGCAAATCTTTGTACTTGTAAAATGAAATTCCCACGATAAAAATCAAAGATAACAGCGAGCCTGGGTGTTCAGCAGCAAAGGGTTCTCCCTCAGAGGGGAATTTACTCCAGAGAACAAAACCATGACCTGAACATTCTCCTGGACAAGTTCAGTTTTGGTCTGAGGATGGCAGGAGTTTTGTAGGTTTTTGCCAAGCATTTTCCATGAAGGTTTTTGACTCTCTGTGGTGAGGGATGGGGGAGGGAGAAGGTGGCAAAGAATCCTCTGTGCTGACATTTTTCAAACACCCTATTTTTAAAAGTTTGTAAAACCAACAGAACTTAAAGTGCAGCAATAAAGCCACCCCAGATCTGGGAGGTTTATTGTTTGTTTCCTTCTCAGCAGTCTCCAGAGAGGGCTGGGTTATCAGAGATGCTGCTGATAACCATGACAGAAATATGTCCTTGTGCTCCTCAAACACCGCCAGGGAATTCCAGCACGAGGCCAGGAAGGGTTTCACATCACACATCTCCAGCCTGGAGAATGGAAAAGGTGTTTGACAGTGGAAAATATGAATGTGCTGTTGTAAGAGGAGACTTCCATGAGGATCTGGATGGGGCAGGAGGTGTGATCCTCCCTCTGCAGCCCAACACAGCCATGCCAGGAGCTCCTGGGACAGCTCAGCTCCTGCTCCCACTTCCATTCCCATTCCCAAGGGAGAGCAGGCAGCAGAGATGAGCAGCCCATATCCAGCTCCCTTTCCCCAGCCCCATTCCCTTTTATCTGCAGGTTGGCCATTCCCCAGGGGGTTTGGGGACACTCACAGCTGTCCTGAGGCCCTGCAGGTCCGGGGTCTTCAACATGAGAGCATCAAACACCTCCTCGGCCTCCCTGCGCACGTAGAGCAGCACTGCAAGAGAACAGGGCAGGTGCTCAGGGCTGCTCCAGGGCTCCCAGAGCTCTGGGGCCTCAGGGAATTCAGGATCCCAGGGTTACCTCTCTGGGGATCTTCATCCTTGCCGTGCTTTGGAGGGATGGGCTCGAAGTCGTCGGTGAAGGAGGCAGCGCTCCGCTTCAGGGGCAGCCTGGGCCGGGGACACAACACTCAGGAGGGCAGGACAGCAAAGGCAAACAGAGCAACCCCAGCTGCTGCACTTCTGACTGAGCTACCAGTTACTCCAACCAATCCAGCAATTAAGTATTGGTTTGTAATTACAGCAGCAGAGTTGTAACTTCCTGCCTAAAGCTCGCGGGCAGCTCAGGGAGGGCCTGCAGAGGTGACCCCAAAAGCCTCCTGCACCCTCCTGGCACTGGTATCCCCACAGAGAGGGCCCAGCCTGGGGGAGATTCTGCTTCTCAAGTGTGATTCCACTTCATTCCTGTTTATTTTCCAGCCTCTGGGTATTTGAACCCTTCAGTGACAGTTGTGATTTTTGTTTTCCCTTTCAGACATTGTCTCCATGAGAACAGCAGGACAATCAGGGAGCAGCTCCTGCTGGAGTGACTCTGACAGGGACAGAAATGTGTCCATGTTTCTGCAGCCCTGAGTCCCTTCCAGGACAAGTTTAACTCATTTTCTTACTCTCAGGGCATCAGGGAGACACTGAGCTGTGTTATCCTGCCCCTGGGGGTATCCAGCAGCCCTGACATTCCCAAAGGAGCAGAGCAGCTGATGGGTGGGAATCACTGCTGCATCCTCACCTGTTTGCAGAGTTGGGAACAGCAGGAGGGAGCACCTGGAATGCAAAGGAAATGGATCTGTGAGTTTGCACAGCATCACTGTGTGCTAGAGAGGCTGGGGAAGGCACCTTGGGCACACTTTAAACATTATTTCCCTCCTCCTTACCCATCAGTTTTCCCTCACAATTAAACCCAAACACCTGTTTCTTAGATTAAATGAAATTTGATATGAAGACCTTCCCCAGATTCCCTGTTTTTGGCAAACTGAGGCAGTGGTTTCTGAGGCAGGGGATGCTGAGGAGCTCTGAAGGACACTGGATAGAGGACAGAGGGGGGATGTCCCACCCACACCGGGACTGACATGGCCACATTTTGCTCTAATTTATTTCCTACTGCTATTTTTGCTACCACTGCAGTCCTCTGAGGAGGCTGCAGGTGTGTCAAGCACACCTGGCTGGCAGGAGCCTGCAGAGGTCACCTCACCCAGCCCTGCTGCACGGCTGGGCCGCTCGGGACGTGGAGCTCACCTCATTCCACAGAGAGCTGTGCTGAGGTTTGGGCTTTTCCCACAGCCCAGGGGCTGTGGGGGATGCTCAGCCCGGGGGGAGGGGTGCAGGCTGCAGGGACTCACCGGGCCACACCTCTGGGGGGTGGGGAAGTGCACGTTGGGGATGAAGAGCACCGGCTGCGTCTCCAGGTCGCTCTCGGCCCGCAGGAACGTGATCTCATTCCCTCTGAAGCCAGAGAGCAAACAGCCTTTCAGACCTACAGATGGAGAGTCCAGTTCATCTCAGCTCCCTCAGCTCCAGGAGCTCCCAGCTGGAGCCTGCAGCACCTCCAGGGCGGCCAGGGGAGCCCAGAGCCATTCCCAAAGGCTGGTGGTGCTCCTGGAGGGCTCTGGGAGGTGGGAAGGAGCCCAGAGCCATTCCCAAAGGCTGGTGGTGCTCCTGGAGGGCTCTGGGAGGTGGGAAGGAGCCCAGAGCCATTCCCAAAGGCTGGTGGTGCTCCTGGAGGGCTCTGGGAGGTGGGAAGGAGCCCAGCAGGGGCCTGGGGGCCACCCCAAGGGTGCTGAGGGCAGCAGGCTCGGGGACAGCCACATCCATGGCAGGTAAGGACAGGGATTTCAGCACACACAAGCACTGACCATTGTTGTTGGAGTCCAGGCATTTTCCTTTCCTTCGGAACTGTTTCCTTTCATCATCCCTCATTTTCCTCTCTGCTCCCTGTGGGAAGATCCAGCAAAATTTAGGGCATTGACATTTCCAGCACTGGCAAGAGAGGACTCTGTGACCAGCTCTGGGGTGTGACATGTTGAGGTGGAGGCAGCCTAAACTCACAAATGGTCACCTCAGGGACCTTCCACAGCCCAAGCCAAGGCTCTCTGACACTCAGAAATTAGAAAAACAAAAATAAAATTTGCTTTTAAAAATGAAACACACAGACAAGAATAGCTGTGAGAAGTTTTTCCATGGGAAAATATCTGAGATTGGAGAAGAACCTCCAAGGAAACTCTCATTGCTTTTGATACTTAACAACGGGTCAAAAATAGAGTCAAAAATAGAGTTTATTGTGAGCCACAGTCAGAGCTCTGGGCTGCTCTAGGCTCTCAAAGCCTTTCTGGTTTTACTCTTGGGGCCTCTGAGCAGCTGGGTTTCTGAAATGGTGGGAAAGGAGTGCTGCACCTTGTCACAGAAGATCTTGATCTGGCAGACAGCCCTGTGCACCAGCTGGCTGCTGCCGCTGCCGCAGTCGTAGGTGTCGATCTGCAGGTTCAGGGGGACTCCCTTCACTCCCTTCTGTGAGGAGAAGTCTGTGCTCAGGCAGTTCACCCCAATGAACACCTGCAAACAGGGACAGGGATTGTTGGTGCTGGGAACCTCCTCAGCCAGCACTGGGAGCAGAGGGCAGGGACAAAAGCGGCTGCTGAGGCTCTTCCAGCCCTCCAGGGCCAGCCTGGCTCCCACCTGAGCCTCTCCCCCCACACCTATTCCAGCTCTTTAACTCAGCCTCTCCACTCCCAAAATCCTGCCTGGGGATGTTCTTGCTGATATTTCTGATCTTTCATTTGAAAGGGACCCTCAGACAGCAAAGCCCTGCAGGAAGGGAGGAGGGCAAGGCTGTAGCCTCAGGAATTGCACAGTAATGCTGCTTAAATAAATATTCATCCCACACTGGGCTCTTTTATCACCAGGAGGGAGTTAACTCCAGTGGGAACTCTGGAAGAAAAGCTGAGCACAGCTCTAACCCAAATTGTATCTCCAAACTGCCAATTCATTGGTGTGACCTTGGAATTCCCCTGGACCCTGGGACAGATTTGCAGCTGGAGAAGCTCCCAGAGCTCCCCGAGCTGAGGATTTCAGCCCTGAAACCTGATGTCAGCTCCAGTCAGTTCCTAGGAAAGAAAACCTCTTCACTGGGAGTGAAGTTTAATTGGAAGGAGAGAAGTAACAGGTGCCATGGGCAACCAAAACACCCAAACACCCAAATACCTGCCTGTTCCCAGCCCCTGACCCCTCCTGTTCCCAGCCCCTGACCCCTCCTGCCTCACTCCCAGCCCTCACAGCTCTCTGAAGTCTCACCTCTACCTGCCCCAGGCCAGTGCATGAACAGAGTTTCTGCTAAGAGTTAACTCCAGCTTTGCTGAGATGCCCCAGGGCTTGCCACATACCTGACATATTTCCATTTCTGACAGCTCTGCCTTGCAGACATTTGTTAACCTCTTGGGTTGTAAAAGACCCAGGTTGCCTTTGGGCTTATTGAGATCCCAAAGCCAGGCAGGGTTTTCCCAAGCTTCAGAGACTTGGAGTATTTATGCCTTTTTTTTTTTTTTTTTCTTAGTTACTTCATCTGTTTTTCAATCCCCACTAGGTACAAAGTGTTAATGAGAGACTCTGAGGAGATGCAGAGGAGACAGCAGAGCTGCAAAGACCTTGCTGTAATGAACTTTCCTGGTTTTGATGTGAAAAGGGATCTTGTGACCTGCCTGGCTCCTTTCCACATCCCACAGGCACAGAAGGGTGGTCAGTCATGTCTGCATCACCCTGCCTGCAAAGGGGGCTCTTTGTTCCCTGAGCTGGGGTTATTTAAACAGGCTGCAGGTACATGAGAGCAGAGCCCTGAACTGCTGCAAAACCCTTTCTTCAGAGTTATCCATCAGCACTAAGAAAACATCCCTGAGCCAGTCTGGGTGTACCCAGAGTGTTTATTAGCTCATGGCAGTGCTTAAGCACACACTGAGGCAGGTGTCCTGCTCTGTCCTGCCAGGCAAACACTGCCTGGGGCCGGGGGGAGCTCTCAGGGAGCAGGGGCAGAGTTTGGGCTGCCAGGAGGGAGCTGCAGCTCTGCTGAGGACCATCCCCAGCCCCTCCAGGGCCAGTTTGTACCTTGGCTTCCTCGTGGATGTTCCACACGAAGGACAGGGCGTTGTAGGCCAGCTCCTCGATGTTCTGCACCGTGTTGAAGTTCTCCTTGCAGTCAGCTGCAAGGCAGGGGAGGAGCAGGTCACACTGGGGCTGGAATGGGGACATTCCCGAGGCCTCCCACCCCCAAATCCTGCCCCTGGCTGGCTCTGGGGGCAAGGGCAGCCCTGGGGTGCAGTGAGGTGCAGGCAGCAGCCCCCAGCCCCTCGTACCCACGTCGATGACCCTCTGCTTGGCCGTGGGCTGCCGGGAGTGCCAGTGCTTCCAGAACTTCAGCTGCTCCGTGGGGATCTTCTCATTGTCAAACACGATCATCACCACGCTCTGCAAGGCAGCAGCACAGCCCAGCTCAGCTCAGGGCAGCAGCAGGGCCCTCCTGACCCCCCCCAGCCTGCACTGCCCTCAGGGCACAGAAACACCACACTTGGTGCTGGGGAGGCTGAGCAGGGCCAGGGAAGGGGTTTGGGCTCAGCCATTGGGCACATTCATCTCAGCCACACATCCCAGGAGCAGCATGGGGACCCTGTCCCTGGCTCAGAGCTCTTCCAGCACAGCCCCCACGGGCCCTTTGTGCATCCTGAGCTCCTGTGGCAGTTCCAGCTGCCACAGAGGCTCTGCAGTGCAGCACAGGATTATCCTGTGGGACTGAATCCATTCCATTCATCCCTTTAAGCCAACATGAGCCACAAAGCCATTACTGCTCAGTTCAGCTCTGTTCCCAGCCCAGTGGAGCTCCTGGATGTCCCATTCCAGAGTTGTCAGCAGAGCTCTCAGCCTGTCTCTGTCTCTTACCTTCACTTTATTTGAAGACAAGTGCAAACATTTGCTGTCTCCAGCTGTCCTCAGTGTGATAGGGTAGAACTGTCCTTTGTTGAGGTAGGCCATGGGAGAGTCCCCAGATTTGATGTGAATGGCTTTGGGTGACCCCAGAGTGTATTCAAAGTCACTTGGATGGAACAAAGAGAGAAGGATGAATAAGCACACGCTGCTGTTTCACTGCAAAAGCAAAACAGAGCCCTGGGAGCCTCCACCCCACGGGTTACAGGCTCCAGTTTCTGCTCATTCCCCACCTCACACACCCTGACACAGCACAGCACATTCTGATCCTGCCCAACACCCTGGGGAGCAGCACTGCTCAACAGCCTCATTTTACCCCTCAGTTTTGGCTTTAAACCCCTGGATGTGACTGCAGCCAGTATTTTTGTGTGGATCTCAACAGAACCATTGATCAACCAGCAGCAAAATACACAAAAATGGGTACCTGTGCCTACTGAGACTTTTACAACATCCTAAACTCAGGTTCCTGTCTCCAAATCCATACCCATCACTGGCTGAGCCAGGGAGACTCTCCCTGAATGGTCCTGTAGGAAAAGGACCTGCAGGACACCAACACCTGCTTGGTTATGCAGACCTGGGCTCAGAATCCCAGCTCGTGGCACTCTCAGTGGGGTGGGCACCAACTTTAATCTTTACAGAAAAGTTCTGTAGTGGCACACAGAGAAGGTGTCAGTGCTGGCAATGGAAATTTGAAAGAAGAGCCTGAATTCAGCAGCTCTTGGGCCTTCACCAGCAGCTGTGAGCACTGAAACCATGAGGCCACAGCTGGTTTCTGCTGTGAGGAATCCGTGCAAGCCACCACCTGTACAGGAGCCTTCCCTCAGACCCTTCAAGTGCCCTGTTTAGTCACCAGCCCATCTTCTTCCTGCTCCACCTCCTGTGATGCCATCTCTGAAGATGGGCTTGGCAGCTCCTCTTATCTGGAGCCAGGAGAGGCAGAGAACCTCAGTGCACAAATAAACAGTGAGCAGGGAGCCTCTGGCTGCTGTCTGTGTGAACATCCCCACGTCTGACAGCTGAGTCACCTGTCAGCTGACTCAGGAGGCAAATAAAAAGTGGGAGGTGAAATAATGTTACCTGCTGGGAGGTTTGATTTGGTATCTGGAGCAGCAAAGCTCTGCCTGGCAGAGGAGTGGAAAGGAGGAAGAAATCCCTCTCATGTTTTAGGAATGAGAGGCAGTGGCACCCTCTAAAATCAAGGCTGACTAACAGTGCTAAGCGAGAACCCAAACCTTAGATTAGGGGAGGCTGATTATCACCCTCATGCTCTGCCAGCCTCCTTTTCCCTGTCATTTACCCCATCCCAAGTGGCCTGTGGTGCAGCCACCCGGATCCCTCGGTGTCACCCAGCCCAGCAGGGCTCCCTGGGAAGGGGCTGTCACCCTGAGAGGTGACAGCAGCTGGCCCTGGAGTGACCCCAGTCTGGGTGCAGAGCAATCCCAGTTTTGGGTCTAAAAGCTCCCGGGGCAGGACCTTGCTCTGAAAACCCCAGGGAGACACAGCTGGTGTCTGCACAAGCACAGGATCTGTGACTTGCACTGGTCACTGCCTGGGACTGGGACAGGAGAGGGATGAGTCCTTCCCCAGGAAAGAGGCAGAGCCAAGAGCTCCCTGGAGCCCCAAAGCCCTGGGTGCTGTTACCTCTTCACTCCGTCCGTGGGGTAACTCTCGGGGCAGGGGGGCTCTGGCTGGGCTTTGAGGATGTCACTGAAGAGCAGCGTCTGCAGACAGGAGGGAACACAAACCAAAAGCAGAATCTCTCATTGCTTTGTCCATCCACCTTCAGCCAGACACCACACCAGACAAAACACGTCCCCTCATTACTTCCAAAATCAACACAAACCCCCCAGAAATCCAACAGGAACAGCACCAAGCTTCCAACACAACAGCCAAGCTCCAGGTGCCCCCCTGAGCCCCCCAGGCCCAGCCCTGACCTCCTGGGGGTCCTCCTTGAAGGTGCTGTCGGGCTGCCAGCGCTGCTGGGCCGGGGCCATGGGCAGGCTCTCAAACAGGGAGTTCAGGGAGCTGCTGTCGTACACGTCCCCCGGGGCCACCAGGAAGTTCTCTGGGGTGGCTTCCAGCTTGCTGGTGCCTGGAGGGAGCAGGGCTGCCTTGTGAGGAGCAGGGACACCCTCGAGAGTCAGGCTGTTCTTCTTGGGAGGCTCGCAGAACTCCTGGGCCATGGAGACGTTTTCTGACAGGAGCTTCATGAGGTGGGCTGAGCCATCAAAGGGCACCTCGGGCTCGTAATCCATCCCGTGGCAGTGCCTGCTGGAGAGAGGGCCTGGCTCAGGGCAGGGTGGGCACCCCCAGCACGGTGTCACTGCCAGGGGTGCCTGGCCTGGCTGCCAGGTGAGCCTGAGTGAGCCCAGCAGCTCCTGGGGGATCTCCACCCACAGCTCTCAGTGCAGGCAGCAAGAGCCAGAGAGGCTCAGCAGGCAGGGGGTGATCACAGGGAGTCAGGGAATTTGGTTTGGATGTGGTTTGGGGCTGCACATTCAGGTTCCACATCCACTGCTCCTTTATTTAAGCCATCACACACTCAGAGCAGCAGGGGTGATAAGAAAGGTGCTGTGTGGGCTGTCCAATATTTCTTTTTATGGCTCATTGATGCTGAAAGTTGATTTTTTTATACCCTTTTTTAAGGTAAAACAATTATTGTTTGTGAAAAAATTCACAAACTCCAGCAACTTAGGAAGCAAAAACCAAAACCAGCTTAACTAAGTTTACTTCTGAAGGAGTGAAGTATCACTTGAGGTTTGTTCTGTCAAGTGGTTAAAAACTGACAGTGCTGAAGTACACAGCATCCAGGAAGGGGAACTGAACTCATAGTGGCAAATGAGCCATTAATTTAATAGTTAATTATCTGAGAACCTCAAAGGACAAATGGGAGTCACTGGAAAAGAATCCTGGGAGAGTGGAACAGAAACTCTGATCAGCCCAAGGAATGAACAAGGATGCCAGTGCTCAATCCTTCTGCCCTTTGCAATTGTCACAAAATAGGAAATCAAGGCAATTTCTTCAGCTGCTGCAAATCAGCACAGCCCCTGTGAACAGAGCCAGACAGATGCTCAGGTGTGTAAATGGGTGTAGCTCCATTTATACCTGCTTGGGACCTGGCCTAAAGAATTTTAATGTGTGTCTCAGGGTTAATGAGCTGCACTGTTGCTGGTAATAACACCGTGCTTTGATGTCTATTTTCTGCAAGCTCAGAGCCCCATCCTGCATTTCAGCAGCTGCAGGAGAGTGAGGCAGCTCCAGAGAGCAGGAACTGAAGCCAACCTCTTGGCCAGGTCATTGCGTCCCATCATCCCAGCTGGGAGAATCCTCTTCTCCTTTGGGACCTGGACAAGGCAGAGCAGAGAGTTTGTTTAGTGTTAGATTTTATTAATGGAAAACAGAGCAGAGTTAGCCCTGTCTGTGAGCAAGTGAAGCCTCCCAGATAAATCCCCACGTGAATAACAAACAGCAGAGCTGGGCTCTCCCCTGGGCTGCTCCTGGGCTCCCAAATAACCTTGGACAAGTCACAGCAGCTTGTTCTGGGCAGGACCTTAACAGCACCCAAATGCTTTTATTCCTATTGCTTTTATTCCTTTCATTCCTATTTCTTCCAATCAGGGGTAAATCAGATCCACACTTCTCAAAGCTCCATCCTGCAGCAGCACTGGGAGAATAAAACTGGTGGGGTCTGCAAGGCTGTTCCAGCCCAACAGCCCTCAAAGCACTGCTGCTCCTTCTGGGTAAAAATCCAGACTCAAGGCACCTGGGGTCAGCTTTTCCACATGTTCTGGATTCCCTCAAAGGGGTGCTTTGTGCCTCAGTTTCCCTCTGGGGATCCTGGTGGCACCATGTGGTGCTGTGAGGGTGTTAGATAAACAGCTCAGGGGGCTCAGCAGAGGGGGAGCTCAGCAGAGGGGTCCCCTCCTAAGGTGGCACATGTTTTACACATTTCTACCCCTTTTTTCCCCCTTTCCCCCCGATTTTAGCCCAGCCCAGGGCACCCACCATGTAGTAGTCGTAGAGGAGGCTGAGGGCGGCCACGCTGTCGTCGTCCCCGTTCACCCTCATCATGGCCTTGGTGGCTGCAGTCAGGGGGTTCTCCAGGTAGGTTTTCCAGGCTTCATCTTCGCTGGTGTAGGGGAATTTCTGGAAGTTCATGGTGTCATTCTTCATCAGACGCATGGATCTGAAACTGAGGGGAAACAGGGAATGAGGGAGGAGCATTTCCTGGTCCTGAGGTTTCCATGAGCACAGGAAGGGCTTCCCAAAGGCTCTGTGGAATGGAGGAGGGACGTTCTCCTGGTCCTGAGGTTTCCATGAGCACAGGAAGGGCTTCCCAAAGGCTCTGTGGAATGGAGGAGGGATGTTCTCCTGGTCCTCATCTCCCAGAGCCTTTGGGATCAGCACCTCTGCTGCTGTGGCTGGGTACAGAACCAGGCCAGAGCTGCCCAGGGGCAGCTGCTCCCTCTCCTGCCCAGGGAGGCAAAACCCATCAGCTGCTCCTTCCCCCAGTCCCACCCTGCCTGTCACAGGGCGTGCTGGGCACTAAAAAAGGATCAGGGAACAATTTTTCATTTTCCCTTGGATGTGGAGCTCCAGGCCAGCACAGCCCCCAGTCAGACACAGCCACTCAGTGCCCAGATGAAACCAAACCTCATCTTTTCCTTTGGTGCAGTTCATGGTTTTTAAATGAATTTTTCCCAATAATTTGTAGATGATTTTACTCAGAGGGAAGCAGACAGGCAGATCACAACCCCCTCCCTTCCACTAAAAAATTCCTGACTGAGGTGAGGCTCGTGGGACTACGTGAGAAGCAACACACCAAAATAATTCTCTGCCTGTCCTCACTTCTGGCACTTTCTCCAGGCCTCTCCATCTTATGTTAATAAACTGTCAGACACTTAATTACCCAAACATTGGTCATCTTTCCTTTTCCTCCAGCAAACCCTGCCAGCAGCCAGCCCAGCAGTGCCTCCAGCATTCCCTGGGAGGTTGGAATCACAGAATCACAGAATTGTTTAGGTTGGAAAAGACCCCAAAGATCATCGAGTCCAGCTTTGACCCTGCTCCTGTCACACCTTCCTGTCACCTGCACCTGCTGTCACCACCACAGCTCACACCATTCACCACAAAATAACATCTCTGTGGACAAAAATTCCTTTTTCCTCCAAGTGGAAATGTCCAGGAAGGGCAAGACTGGGTTTTATTAGCAGAAAGGTTTAAAAAGTTCTTTAAATCTCCAAAGTTGCCATCACCAGCTGATGTTTTTCCATGGAAAGGCAAAGGAGACTTCCAGGAGTTACAGCAATGAATGTTACAATTTAATGGCATTTTTATAAGGAATATGTAGTTTCATTAAGCCACTCTCCATGTGTTTATAATAAGTTCTGGTCTAGACTTTCATGTGAATCATTCAGAGAACAATAATTCCTTTTGGAAGGAGCCTGGCATCCCTGACACTGCCCAGGATTGCTCTGTGAGCAGGCACTGCCACAAACACACACTGAACCTGCAGGGATGGCTTGGGCTGCTCCTGGGCCAGACTCCAGAGCTCTGCTGGGCTCAGCTCCCTGCTCTGGTGCCTGACCAAACAAGTGACAGCACAGAATTCCTGTGCAGCTCAGGAATTACAGCTGATTCTTTCCATGAGCTGTCCTGCTGTCTTTGGTGCCTTTTCTTTAGGGAATCCTTTGCTTTTCCCTGCACCCTGGAGCTGCCCCGGCCCCAGCTCCCAATTCTCTGTGCCCACCTGGGGCTGGGGCTGGGGCTGTGCCAGCCCGGGATAACGGGGCCATAACCCGGGATAACGGGGCCATAACCCGGGATAACCAAGGTATAACCCGGGATAACGGGGCCATAACCC
>VWZP01006238.1:236212-262728 GCA_013396995.1 Dicaeum eximium
AAGGGGGCATAACCTGGGATAAGGGGGCATAACCTGGGATAACCAGGGAATAACCCGGGATAACGGGGCCATAACCCAGGATAACCGGGCATAACCTGGGATAACCGGGCATAACCTGGGATAACGGGGACATAACCTGGGAATAACTGGGCATAACCCGGGATAGTGGGGCCTAACCCGGGATAACCTGGCCATAACCCAGGATAAGGGGACAGAGCTGCTGCTCCCCCCCAGCCCGGCCCGGTCTCAGCCCCCCCGGCACTCCAGCAGGGGCCGGGGCAGTTTCGTCCCTTCAGCGCTTCTGCCGCAGCCCTGGGTGCCTCCTCTGTGTCCCTGTCCCTGACCCTGTCCCTGTCCCTGTCCCTGACCCTGTCCCTGTCCTTGTCCTTGTCCCTGTCCGAGCGGGGCCAGGCCCTGGCTCAGACCTCGGCTCGCTCCTGTCCGGGCAGGAATCTTCCCTCACCCTCCTCACCCTCACCCTCACTCTCACCCCCCTCACTCTCACCCCATCCTCTCGGGGGACTCAGCCCTTCCCATGGGAATCACAGGGATAACACAGCAGGGCAGGATGGAGCAACAGAGCACCCGGGAGCTTAGAAAAGCACTGAGATTACAGAAATGCTTGGGAGATTTATTCTCCCTCAACTCAAGTGTTCCTTGTGTGATTCCCCTCTGCCTCCCTGCCCTCATCCCTGCTGGAGAATCCATGGGAGAAGGCACAAGGGAAACCTGCCCTGGCCTGGCAGAAATCAAAGGCACTTTCCTGCAGGGACAGCCCTGCCCTGGGCTGGAGAGAGCCCAGAGTGGGCACAGAGTGTCCGTGGGGCTGGCACAGAGCAGCAGAGCCCAGCAGGGGTGGCAGGGCAGGGACAGCAGCGTTTCAGCTGCTCAGAACACACAGAGCCCTCAAAAGTCAGAGCAGCTGCTCCCTGCACTGGTGCCACTGAGGCTGGGGTTCACCCAGCTGAGGCCCAGCACAAATGACAGGAATTGCACCTTTCTCCCACCTTGTTCCTGTTCCAGAGCCCACAGGATCCCTGGCAGGCTCTGGGATGTGTGCCTGGACCTGTGCATCCCCTCAGGATCCCTGCAGGGCACTGAGGGGACATCCCACCCCCTCTCCTGCTCCTGCTCTCACCCTGTCCCCAAAGGCCACCACGGCTGCCCAGTACCTGAGGAGAGGAGCAGGTGTGGTGACACCTAAGGCACCTTTTTGACATCAGCACCCACAGGACACTGCTGTCACTTCGCTCCCCCAGCACTTCAGAGTGCACAGATCCCATCAGCAACCTCTGTGAGGCTCAGCTGCAGGAAAGAGTCACCCAAATCCAGATCCAAACACTCCTGAACTTTACTTTCCTCGCTGCCTGCGATGCCCCCTGCACGTGGCCAGGCCGTGTTTGCCCATTCCAAGCTCCCTGCTCTGTTTGGCAAGGCCAGAGCTCCTTTCCCTGGCCAGGGAAACACAAACCCTGGGACCAGCAGTCCCTCCCCTGTGTGTGCTGCAGCCTGGGGCCATGTGCAGAGCAGAGCAGGATTTGGGGCAGGGAGCAGAGTGTTTGTTTCCAAACAGCTGGGAGTGTGCCACAGGGTGATCCCAGCCCCCAGCTCTGTTTCCCCAATTTCTCCTGGTGCTGGATAAACACTCAGGGCTGTGCTGGAACAGGAGAACGTGCCCAAAGGTCCAGGTGGGGACATCAGCCAGGCAGGAAGGAGCCCTTGTGCTCCTTCTGCCTTTGCTGCTTTCTGTGGGGGCTTTGCCAACCTTTGAGCTTTGTGTTGCTCTCTTTGTTCTCCCCACTACACCTGATTAAGGCTCCAACCCAAATCCTGGCCCTGCCAGGTGCTGGTGGCTACAGAGCAGCATCACATTGGCAGAGCAGCAGGGATCCATGGCGAGCAGCAGCAGGAATTCAGAGCCCACAACAGAGATCCTGGCCCTGAGGAGCTCAGGGATGATCCTGTAGGGGTTTCCTCAGCTCTGGGTTTGGCCATTGCGCTCTCCTCCCTCTTGAAATAACCCTGGTGCTCCCCAGGTTCTTGTCAGAAACACGGGGAAGGATCAGCACTGCCCTGGACAGGGCAAGGCCAGCAGCTGCTCCCTGGGCAGAGATTTTAGCCTGCAAACCCTCGTCAGGAAGGTCAGCAGCCCACAGAGTGACCTCATTTCTGAAGCCAAACCTCTCAGCTAAGTTGTGATTTTGTAATTTCTTTGCAGGTTTAATAAACAAGGACACCTGAAGTCAAGGTGCCAGCACAGCCAGCAGTGAGTGCACTGTCACCAGCCCACTCACACAGCCAGGCAAAAACCCAAGCCCAGACAGCACCAGGAAAAAAAAACCACAGAAAGAAACACAACAAACACAAACTAAGGATGGAAAACACGGCCAGGGTGCCAAGCACAACACCCTGTCAATCCACAGGCCAGGACACCACGATTTATCTCATGGCCCCTGACCTGAGCTGCCTACGGGAGATTTTCTGGGATATTTTCTCTGGCAGCTGGAGAACAATGTGGGCTCTGTCCCCGGCTTTGTGCAGGGCCATTTCAGCTCACCCTCAGTTAGGGTTAACTCAGCCCAGGCACTGAAGGTTCCCAGCAGTGCTGCAGGCACAGGCAGTGCAGGAGTTCTGTGTGGCACAGGTGGCACCCAGGTCCCAGCACAGGCAGCCCTGCCAGCCTGGCATGGCCAGGAAAGGGCCACCAGGAGCATCTTTGGGCTCCTGGCTCCCACAGGGGCTCAGTGGATGCCAGCAGAGCTCGGTGGTGAGCCCTGGGTGGGGTGGGGTGGGTACTGATCCCCCAGCCCCAGCTGGAACTCTGCAGGCTGATCCCTGGTGGAGCCAGACAAACCTGCAGGGGCAGGGGCTCCCCCTTCTCCGCCCTCTTGGTCACCCACCGAGAACCCTCAAACCAGCTCAGAATTTGTCCTTTTCCACGCCAGCCTAACTCCTGCTTTGGGCTCGTTATTATCACAGCAGGACCTGAGCACAGGGACTGACACTGAAATGTTTATCCTGGGCTGTTCAGCAAAGATGAGAGAACAGAACCAGCCCTGAAATCCCAGCAGCACCGGGCTGGTCCTGCCTCTGCAGCCCGGAGGGCTCCTGGGACAATCCCAGGGACAACCCCCTGTGATGGTTGGGGACAGCAGCTGGGGTTGGGCTTTCTCTGGTAACATCACCCTGCAGGACCCACCCAGCCCAGCCCAGCCCAGCGCTCAAACCTGCTCCAGTGCCTCCCCTGCCCGACAAAACAAATGACAGCACAGAATCACAGAATCCCTCTGCAGGTCAGGAATTATGGCTGATTTTTTCCAGAAGCAATTTCTGATGTCAGATGGTTCCATTTTGGGGTGTCCCGAGTTTGAGGGATCTCTGACTTCAAAGGGAGGCACAAAAACAGGCCCTGAGCACCTGCACTTCTGAAATATTGCTGTAAACTCACCCTCATTCCTATTTCCATGGTGGACAGAGAAAGACACTTTCTGTGCAGTTATTCCTGGACACAAACCCTCACCACACCAACACGCCACACCTTGCACTGAGGCTCCCACTCCTTCACCCACCAACAGGAAGATTACACAGTAATATTTGTATAATTTTGTATATTCTCTAACTCCAACAGCTATGACTTTTAAATAAAATAAAACTTTAAAAAATCACGGTTTTACAAGATGTGGATTTAAAACCCACCAATGGAAGCCATAATACACAAACTTCTGCAACAAAATTTGTTTCTTTTTTACTGCTCTTCAGATAATGTGGTTTTTTAAGGCAGTAATCAGCTATTATGGGTTATCTGTGCTCAGAACAAAGCCCAGCTTTACTCGAGGTTCTCTGCTGCCCTCACACATCCTGCCAGAGGCTGCTGCAGTGCCACGCTGGGGGTGTCACACATTTCTGAGGGAGCAGTGAGACAAGGAGAGCAGAGATTGGGGGTTTTAGCCTCAGGACAGTCTGGCAGTGCTGATCCCTCCCTGCTCAGGCCTGGCACGGCCTCTGTGCCCTGCTGGAGGTGCCACAGCTGGGTCCTGTTGCCCAAGAGCTGCAGGAAGCGGTGCCAGGGCAGGACACTGGACAGGAGCCTCACCTGGAGCAGCTGCTCCTGCCCTGCCCCTGTTCCAGCCCTGCAGAGCTGCCAGGGTGGGCTCTCCCCCTCTGCTTTGCCTCTCTTCCCATCCTGGAGGGACTTTTCACCCGGAACAGTCTCAGCTGCCCAGGTGCCTCAGAGTGCTGTGGGCACAGGGCCCTTCTGCTGGGCTCTGTAACACAAAACCCAACCCCAGCACGAGGTGCTTCAAACGGGGCTTTGGCCAAACAACCCTGACTCAGCCCTCTGAGGCACAGCCCCATCAAAGCAGCCCTTGTGCAGAGCCCAGGGTGCCAGGGCAGGGCACACAGGAGCAGGGATGGCAGAGCAGGGGCTCAGGCCTGGGGCTCTCAGCACTGGGGGATGAACACGCTGGGGACGGGGACAGGTTTGGATCAGCCTCACCCCATAACCAGAGCTACAGCCACAACAGCACCACTGGCACCTACAGGGACAAGAAATGAACCTTAACAGAGCCCTGCAGTGGTTTGGGTTAGAAGGGACCATGGCAGGGACACCTCCCACTGTGCCAGGCACTGCCAGGATCCAGGGGCAGCCTCAGCTCCTCTGGGACCTGTGCCAGGGCCTCACACCCTCACAGGGAGGAATTCCTTCCCATACCCCATCTAACCCCAGTCTCTTCCGTATTCCTTATCCTCCAAGCCTTGGAAACCTGGCTGTGAGCAATGGAATATAATCATATTGAACATTTTTCCTCCTTGAGCACAGGATTCAGGATCCCTGTCCCTGCCAAGCAGCTGATCCCAAGGGCTGGCAGGTGCAATCCAGGTACAAGTGCATTTTTGGATGAATACTTCGCACTGATCAAGGATTCAAACCCCAGCTAGAACAAAGCACGAGCAGATCCTCCTCAGAGGAGCTGTCTTTATTCTGCAAATTTCCCTGGAATCGTTCACTGGACCAATCAGCCGAAAATGTGACCCAAAGCATCAAAGCAGAGATACTGTGCAAATGTTGATTCTCCCCTGCTTTGAGTCTGGAGTTTATTCAGAGGGCTTTTACTCCTTTGTTAGGAATTGCATAGCAGTTATTTGATTGTTGTTTCTTTAATTTACAAATCTCTTTTTTCTCTTTACATAACTTAAAAAAAAAAAAAAATCCGAGCCAGCCTCCCTTGCTGCAGCACGGTTATCCCTTGTGTGCTTTGCTGCCAGGATTTTATAAAAGGGCTTTAACTTTTCATTCACCAGGAGCATAACTCAAGTTTTAATAACACACCTTATGCATGACAAAAATTTGCTTCTGGCGATCATGGTTTCGACCACAAAACCACAACTGGGAGTAACTCCTGGTTAACTCCTTCCAGCCCACGCACGGCAGAGTCAGACACAGGTTCAGTTTAGAAGACTATGGAAATCAGCAGTTAGAATATTTTATAATAGGCAAAACATCTCCCCCTCCCATGCCACGCTGCTCCCTTCCCAGTCCTCTCTGGGAATTTTAATTCCCAAAGGGAGAGGTGGGCATTTTCTCGGAGAAAATGAGGATATCCCAGCTCCTGAACATCTGGGCAGATGTTCCCGGCTCAGCCTGGGGCTGGGAGGCTCCGAGGCTGCTCCCGGTGTCCGCAGGGCTCCACCCCGGTGATTATCCCCAAATTCGCAGCTCCTGAGAGCCCCGTGCCTCTCGCGGGGGGCTTTGGCAGCCTCTTCTCAGCTTCCTCCCCCCGCTGACACCTTTTCCCCGGAGCAAACCCGGAACGTTTCCCTTTGGTCCCACGGAATTCCCTGCGGGAGCCCCGGGAAGCTGCTCCGGAATGGTGACATTGCCACCCGAAATGGTGAAATTATGACCCGAAATGGTGAAATTGCCACCCGAAATGGTGAAATTATGACCCGAAATGGTGAAATTATGACCAGAAATGGTGACATTGCCACCCGAAATGGTGANNNNACTGGAAATGGTGAGATTGTGACCCGAAATGGTGACATTGCCACCCGAAATGGTGACATTGTGACCCGAAATGGTCCCCCTGCCCCCAGCCCGGGCACGGTCGGGGCTCCTCCCCAGGGATTGATTCCCGGCTGAAATAAAGCGGAATTTGCAAAGATCTGCAGATCCTCCCAAAGGATCGATTGATGGAAAAGCCTCGCACGGAGCCCTTGGCTGGCAGGGGTGCCCAAAGTGGGTGCTCATCCCTTTTAGGGGTGCCCAAACCGAGAGCTCATCCCTTTTAGAGGTGTCCATCCCTTTTAGGGGTGCCCAAAGTGGGTGTCCATCCCTTTTAGGGGTTCCCATCCCCTTTAGGGGTGCCCAAACCCCCCCGCCCGCCTGTCCCCGGCTCAGGGGTCACCATCCCGTTAGAGGCAGAGGCAGCAGCCGTGTAATCCCCGCCGTAATTAGCGATAAATCAATCAATCAATCGCACACTCCCACACTCCCGAGAGCCAAACGCGTCCCCAATCCGAAACCCAAAAAGCGCCGCTTATAAATGACCCGAAAACTTCAGAAAGCAAAAACTTCAGTCACAGATTCTCGATCAATCCGAGCAGATTGATCCCACTATTTACATAAAATCCTAATTACTGCTGCGCCGTTTCAGGGTTGTTAATTAGGAGGAGATTGGCTGACACAGCAGCTCTGTCAGGCTTGTAAACACACATGGGCGTGCGGTTTTCTCCCAAAAAACACCTTCGGAGCACCAGAGCTCTACACAGATACATATAATTTCTATTTCTTGATCAATATTTTTACGCACAAATCCCTCGTGCAGGGTTCTAGGCTGGGCTGACGCTCAGCACCGACTGACACCGCATTCAGCAGATTTATTCACTGTTCTGAGCCCTCCCCACACCGATCTGACATTTGTTTGCCTTTATTTCAGAGGTGCCTGATACCATCAGCATCCAAAACTCCAAAATATTCCGGAGGTGCCAAAATTAGAGGCGAGAGTTAGACAGGATCCATAGGTGTTAAAAGTTTTTTCTTATTTAAAAGATTAAATTATTTGGTAGGGTCATGGTGTGAATCTATTTACTTAACAAAAAAAACCCCAAACAAACAACAAAACCCACCCAAAACCCAAACCCCCAAACAAACAAAAAACCCAAAGAAAGGGAAAAAAAAAAACTCTACCCAAACAAACAAACAAAAAAGAAAAAAAAAGGAAAAAAATCATAAACCCCCCAATACAAACAACAAAAAAGATACACAACAATCCCCACCCCTAGAAACTAGAGACTGGTAAATACTTTGGAAGATGTTTTCTCAAATATATATAAAATTAAACCAGATTTCTGTAGCTCCTGTTGGATTTTGTTGGACAGAGGCAGATTCGCCTCTAGACAGAAACCCCATGTGTCACTTTTAGCTGGGGATAAAAAAGTAACCGGGACGGGGATTTTTAACAAGTCCCAAATGAAAAGGAGCGATTCCTAAGAAGTGATTCCTCCCAGAAAATCCGGGGAAAAAATCAGAAAACCGGGGAAAATGAAAAAACGGGGAAAATCCGAAAACGGGGAAAAATGAGAAAACGGGGAAAATCAGAAAATCAAGAAAAATCAGGAAACGGGAAAAATCAGAAAATGAGGAAAAAATCAGAAAACCGGGAAAAAAATCAGAAAATCAAGGGAAAATCAGAAAATGAAGAAAACCTTCCCATCCCGTTCTTTCCTCCCGTTGCCAACAGCCGGCCAGGCAGAGGAACAAGGCAGGAATGTCACGCAGCCCCGGGAGAAGGGAAGGGAAAAAGGGAAAAAGGGAAGAAGAGAAGGGAAGGAAGGAGCCGGCACTCACTCCAGGTCATTGGCCATGTTCCGCGGAGGCGCAGCGGGCGCGGAGCTCAGCGCTCATCCCCTGCGAGGTGTTTGATTTATGGCTCAGCCGCACAGGTGGGGCGGCAGCGCCCGGATTGGCTGCCGGGACAGGTGCCCTGGGACAGGTACACCCAGACAGGTGCAGGTAACCCTGTCCCTGCCGGGAACAGCCCGCGGGGAGGGGATAAAGGGGCGGAATCGGGGAGCAGGAGTTTCAGGGGGGTGGATTTGTTCCATCCCTGCCGTGCCAGGAGCTGGCAGTTATGGGGAGATGGGGATTGGTTCGTGCTGTGCTGGTTCTTTATATATAAATATACTGAAAAAATACATGGATTTATAAAGGAGTGAATTGGGGAAGGAGAAAGTTTCCTCTGATTCCTGCTCCGACAGGAAAAGCCTTTCCTGCCTTTCCTTGCCTCCTCCCAGCTGCTCACTCCAGAACCACGAGGAGGTTTTCCCCCCCCCCCGCCTCTTTAAAAATGAACATTAACCCCCTTAACTTTAGGTACCAAGTTATTCCACAAATATCTCGGCTCAGGGAAGCCTTGCCCTGCTCTGGATCTGTCAGGAGCCGTGGGATAACCTTTTTCTGTGGAGTGTTATTCCAGCGGGAAGTTTGGGAGCCCAGGTAACAGCTCTGCAGAACTCACCTGCACACGGGGAAAAGGTTTGTGCAACACAACAAAACTCATCAGGGATTCAAACCTCTCGCTGGATGGTTTCTGTCATCCGTGTTGCAATGAGGAGGCAGAGGATGGGCTCAGCCGTGACTCACGGTGACTGGATTTGGAAGGCAGGAGAGGATTTTGCCAGGCAAGTCGATACAAGCCTTAAAACAAAGGGAAAAAGAAAATCTTCCACCCCTCGTTCTCACCCCTCATTGCGTCTGCTCCTGCCCCGCTCAGCTCTGAGGTGTCACCCAGCTGAGCCTGGCTCTCCCTGGGGACACAGGGGGTCCCAGCCCGGGGGACAGGCAGGAATTGTGTCCACACAGGCACGTGTGAGCACAGAGCTCTTTAACTGGGGTACAACCCCCCAAATTCCTGCCTGGCTGCTGCCTCAGGGCCAGCAGTGACCGAGGGCTGGGAGTCCTGCCTGCCAGGATCCTGGGCTGGGCAAAGGCTGCTCCTGGCAATGAGAACCAAGGATTGGCTCTGGAGCGATGCAAACTCCTCTGGGATTGCTGGAGCAGGGTACAGCAACACCCCAAAGTCAGCTGGAAGAACCCACGGGGAATCGTGGAGTGGGGTGGGTTGGAAGGGACCCTGAAGATCACCCAGTCCCAACCCCCTGCCACAGCAGGGCCGTGTCCTGTGGGGCCAAGGAAAGCACTAATCCATGGCAGCAGCTGATCAACACTCTGATTGTATTGATTAATGAACACTCTGATTGTATTGATTAATGAACACTCTGATTGTATCTCCAAATTAAGGAAGCCCTGCTGAGTTCCCGGTGCCCGCAGTGGCAGCTCTGAGTCCCCGTCCTTTACCCCAGCCAGGCTGAGAGGATTTCACGGGCTCTGGTTATTGCAGAGCTGCAACATCCCCTCGGGGTATTTCCGAGTTTCTTCCAACCTTTACAGATTCCAGCAACAAAAGAGCAGGAGGAGAAAACCCAGCCCGGGCCAGAGCAGGCAGGGGAAGGACAGGGCTGTGATCTCTGCGGGGAAAAGCCCTGACAGAGAAAAGAGAGAGAGAAATGTGTCAGCAGAGCTGAGCAGGGCAGGTTTTATCCCAGTGAAAGGTGTCCTGTGCCAGGTTTGGTTTGGTTCAGCCTTTCAGGCTGGGATGGTGCTGTCTGCTCCCCCAGGAGTGGCACAGGGCAGGAACAACCCCCAGACCCTTCTCTGCTCGGTGCCAGCCCTGCAGGGAGGCTCAGCCCAGCCCAGCGTGGCTGGGACGTGTCACGGGCACTGCTCCTGCCAGACAGGACCACCCCTGTCCTGCCCCTTCCATCCTCTTGGGCACCTTCTGTGTCTTTTTTGTGATAATGTGAATTTTGTGGCGCCTCGGAGGCCTCCAGGCCTGGACGCCCAGACAATCCCTTTGACTGTGATTTCAGTATTTCTAATTATTATTTTCTCTCTTTTTTTTTTTTTTTTTCATTTATACTCCACCCTCCAAGAGTATCTGGTGAGGGGGTGGGATAGAAGAAAGAGACCAAGAGATACATTCTCTGTGAACAAAACCCTCCCACTTCCCCTCCACTCCCCTGTTAAATATACCCTGGAACAAAAGCCTTTTATGATGCTCTAAAAATAAAGCACGCAGCAGTCAGGACAAACTGCAAAGTTTAAAAGAGAGGGCCAAATTTTGCTCACAGCTACACCCTCTCTAAGGCAACAGGGTTGCTCTTGTGTTTGGCTTGTTAAACCCTCTTTAAACATCCAGGGGCAGACTGGGATTAGCTGCATTTGTGAGGGACACAGCAGCAGCTCCAGGATGGAGCCAGCATCACCCAGAGGGTCCAACCCTGCCAGGAGCAGCGTGGCCCTGTGTCCCTGCACCCCAAAGTCCCTGTTCCTCAGTGTGACCTCACCTGAGCTGTTCCACACTCCCTGTTCCCAGCCTGGCTTCTCTCTGCACAGCCTGCAAGGAACTTCAAAGCCAGGACTGGAATCCCTGTAGGATACACGGCTCTTCCCACTGACAGCTGTCAAACATCCTTCCCAGCTGTCCTGTGATGTGCCAGGAATTGCATTGTCTTTGACCAAGGGTTATTAAAACACTGCAGCAATTAATACACAGCACGAGGAAGCAGCCTGGAGCAGGTTAAAGTGAGATGGGGCTGCTTCAGGTGCTTTTCCAGCAAAAAACACACCCTGTGCCATTCAATCCTTTGATATCCAAACCAGATCCTCTCTCCCAGTGAGACTCCCAGAGCCTTTTCCTTGAGAAGGAAGAACAAAAAGATGAACTGAAACTTCCTTGGGCTGCAAGGCTCTGTCTGGCAGCACTGCCCTCCCCTCTGTTTGCACAGCACAGCTCCACAAGGAATGATGAGGGAAAGGAAAAGGAGGATTTGGCCTCCTGGAGAAATCAAGAGGGATAAACCCCTCACTGGCCCTTTCCCAGCAGTTTTCCAGCCTCTATCTGCAGGATTCCTGGGAATCCAACTCCTCTGCTGGATCCCAGTACCACTAAACAACGTGACCTGATGCTTGAATGTCTTTTTAATAGAGTCAGGCCAGTTTGTTATTATCTGTTGTAGCCCAGGGGGCTATAGGAAAATTCCTGTTGTCCTCAGCGAGTTCTACCAGTTCTCACTCAGTAACAAGTTTGGGTTGCAAACAACTGCCCCAGCTCGGGGGCTGCAGGGCAGGCAGCTCCAGTTAAACAAACAAACATGACCCCCAGCCCAGCCACCTTCTCCTGCTGCAAGAAGCTTCACTTTTGTGTGCATGCTGTGCCCTGGGCTCGTGCTGGGCTCTCCCTGGAGCTGAGCTGTCAATCCAGAGCAGCAGAAAGTGGGAAGGGCCCGTCCCATCTGAGTCTGCCAGGGCAGGAGCTGCCTGGAGGTGTCACAAGGATGTTCCCCATTCCAGCCCAGTCTGCTGCCCAGGCTTCCTGTGATGTTCAGCTCCAAATATGCACAGGGAAGGAGCCAGGGGAAGGTTTCATAGAGAACTGTCCTTTTTAACAGAATCACAGAATCACAAGGTTGGAAGAGACCTTTAAGATCATCAAGTCCAACCCAGCCCCAACACCTCAACTAAATCAGGCATCCAGTGCCACATCCAGGCTTTTTTTAAACACATCCAGGGATGGTGACTCCACCACCTCCCTGGGCAGGCTATTCCAATACTTGATCACTCTTTCTGTAAAGAACTTTTTCCTAATACCTTTTCCTAATATTTTAACAGGAACTGCAGCCTGGCTCCAAGGAAACGTCACCTCCTAAGCCCAGCACCCACCAGGGAGCACATCCCAGCTCACAGGGCTTCCCTCCCACCTGCTGCCTCACACCTGCACCTCCAAACTCACATTTCCTCCTGGAAAAAGCCCAGGAGCTGGATTCCCCCCTGATCCCTGTGCCAGGAGGTGCTGTCAGTGATGCCAGCAGCAGCAGGAAGGGCTCAGGGCTGGGCCCACACTTCCTCAGCGCTGCCGCTCCTCCCCGGGAGAAACCTTCAAACACAAAAACACTTCTGAAAATGGACCAGATGCAAAACACCAGGGATTGCTCCCAAGCATTTCCCCCACTGCTGCAGGCTGATCAAAGCTGCCTCCCCTCAGGAAGTTATCTGATGGCAGGCACTGAGGCTGCACAGATGAGTTTGGTCTCGGGCACCTCAGTTGACTCCACTCCTCCTTAACCAGCCCTGGCTGAGCAGAGATATGGAAATGGCACTGGCAGAGCTGTCCTGGGCTGCTCAGAATAAATTTCCCTTATCAGGAGCGTGGCAGATCCCAGCAGCACAGCTGGGTTCAGGTTCCAGAGTTTGGCTCCTGTGTCTGCTCCCCTCATCCAGCCCAAGATCTGAGCACAGCACAGAAATGGGATTTCATTCAGCAAATTCCTGAGTAACAAATTAGAAAAAAAGGAAATATCAATGGATATCAGTCCTCCCTGGATGTAATGACTGTGCTCAGGGAGCCTTGAGAGGCATCTTCTCGTGACAGCTCAGTTTCTGTTGGTAATTAGAAAAGCTCAGGCCAGAGATATTTATCTGTGAGCAACATCTGGAACTAATAACATCTCAGCCCTGCCAGCCTCCCTGGTTTCATCTCAAATCTGCTGATACTTGCTGTTATTAGTTTATTTAGTTGCCTCTTTAAGCCTGGCTTCCTGTAATCATCCCATCATGTGAAAGTGTTCTCTACACAAAAATCTCCGTCCTTCAGGATCGTTGCAAAACACTCCAAACCCCAATTTCTACAGGCTCAGGAATGAAGAGGCAGAAAGGAAAATAACTCCCTCACACACCCCACAAAGTGAAGCAATTTTCAAGCCAATCCTCCACCTAGCAAGGACCTGGCTTGTGGTTTCCAAGCAGAACCAGGGCTCAGGATGTATTAATGCTGTGCTGGTCAGTGCTGGACTCATCAAAGCACTGCAAATTTTAATTATTTCTCACTTCAGCTCTACACCTGTCATTACTCATCTGAATCACTCATGGGATACTGGACCAGGGGATGTTTTGGGGTGGCCAGAATGGGCACACAGCAGAACTCATCCTGCCTTTCTCTGCCTCAGCACTTTGCAGGAGCTGACTTTCCCACAACAGCTTGAGAAAACAGCTGTGGGACCTGATTATTTACAGAGAAGAGGAAGAAATCAGCTCCACAATCTTGATTTGACTCTGAAATTGTGCCTGGAATTGGAGGCCTGGTTTGGAGCCATCCCCTGCTCTTGAAGCATTGAAATGAAAAGGCAGAGGCTGGGCAGGGGCTGGGGACAGCCCTGTGGGAGCCGAATTTCATCCCAGGATAAAACTGGGAAGCCCAAAAGCCCCATGTGAGTCCCCTGGACAGGCCCACGTGGGAGAAGCTCCAGTTCTTGGAGTTCTCAGCCCTTTACAGGCACAGAGAGATTGGATTTCCCTTTGCAAATCCCTCGGGAACATCCCAGTGCTGGTCCTGCTCCTCCCCTCAGGGGCTCCAGCTTTGTCCTGCCACCCTGCAGCCACCAGACCCCAAAATCCTGCAGGGACAGCGTGTGGGTGAGGCAGCAAAGCCCAAGCAGAGCCAGCAGGGCTGAAAAAATTAACAGTTATAGGCTGGAGAACGGGGAAACTCCAACTTTTGGGTTTTATCTCCAGGTTCAAGGGAGCTGCTGCAGTGTCCCCTTTGTGTGACAGCACGAGGAGCCAGAGCCTCTGGCTGGGCCCAGCTCAGGGAAAGATTGATCAGGGATAAATCTGGAGCACTGCACTGGAAAATCTTCCCATTGGAAATGAAACCTAAATCCAAATCCTATCAGTGCACGGCCTGCTCAGATAACAAATCTAACCAAAGCTTGGAGGAATTTATGGGATTGTTTTTGGCTTGCCCAGCATGTAGGTCAAATGTACAAACCCAGGAGCTTTCCTGCACAGCAAATCCAGAAGGTAAATTTGGTTTTTCTCAACCTCTGCAGGCCTGGAATTTGCTTCTTGGGGCAGGTTGTTGTTGTGGGATTAAGAGAAAGTTCACTGTGAGGTACCAGTTATCCCATGGAGTGGAAAAATAACAGGTATTTTGCAACATTTCCAGAGATGCACCAAGAATGTCCTGGGTGGCAGGGAGCTCATGGGAGCTGCTGGCCCTCGGGGCCTGGGGAATTTCCTTCCTCTGAGAAAATGTCTCCTGCAAGAAGCACATGCCTCTTACAAAACCAACTCTTGCTTGGCTTTGTTAAATAAATCAATCTTTTACTCTGTGATCTGAGAGCCTGCCTCCCTTCTGAGCTGACACTTTCATGTTTTCCCTACTATTTTATGGCCTTGCAAAAATCCCAGGCACTGATGGCCAAGTGGGACCACTGAGAATGGAAAACCTGATTTATCTGCATCAGGGATATTCAGGGGGGATAAGTATGGAATAATAATAAATGGAATAAAAAAATAAACCGAATAAATATGGATAAATGGAATATCCTAAGCTGGAAGGGATGAAGGACCACAGAACCCAATCCCTGGACCTGCAGAACCCCACCCTGGGCACCCCTGGGAGTGGTGCCCAAACCCTCCTGGAGCTGTGGCAGCCTCGGGGCTGTGCCCATTCCCTGGGGATCCTGGGCAGAGCTAAAATCCCTCAAATCCAACCTGAACTCTGCTGGCCCAGCTCCAGCCCTTCCCCAGGAGCTGTCCCTGTCAGGGGGAGCAGGATCAGAGCTGCCCTGTGGAATTGGAGGCTCAGCCCCCAGCTCTGAGCCCCTTCTGGGGCCAGGTTTGGGCAGCCCCACCTGGAGCCACCCTGGGGCTCCCATGGGATCAGCACTCTGACCCTCCTGGGAGTCATTTCATGCAAGTCTTAGGGAAATTTGCCTACCCTGTGTCTCCTCACCCACGCAAAGCACTGGGGGAGATGTGACTTTTAGCAAAGCGTTTTTAGCCCAGTTTGAAGCTACATCAAACAAATGAGGCTGCACCAGCACAAACTGTGTCTCTGCTGCAGCAGGAACTGGTGCTCCTGGCCAAAACCCAAGCACAGCTGAGTCCTAAAAAGGCACAAAAGGAAGCTCAGATTTCACCTGAACCTGGAGGATTTATGGCTTTGACAGTGAGACCTTTTCCTGTCAGCTCCTGGAGCAGCTTTAGGATTAATCACTGCCAGTGAAAGCAGCGCCTGCTGCTCTCATTTTCAGCATAGAACGAAATAATTTCAGGATAAATTAGAAAAATCTAATCTGAGTCAGAGCTAGGACAACACAACCACCTTCAGAGCTCAGCAGAGGGGCAGAGTTGAAGACTGGGCTCAGCTGAAGGATGCCAGATGAGTAAAAGGTCAGAGAAACAAGAGCTGAGGTTCCCACCTGGCCTGCTTTTGTGTCTTTTTGTGTCTCCATGTGGGTCTCAGGGGCAGGAATGGGACATCCCCTGCCTTGGCTCTGCCCTGCCTTTGCATCCCAGGGATGGGATTGATGGCATTGCTGTCCCTAGCCTGGCCCAGGACCACAGAAGTGAGCACAACACGTGGAGGAGCTTTCCTTGCTCCCAGCTGCCAAACCCCAGCCAGGGATGGGATCTCTGGGGAGCCCAGCCTGGAACCTTCCGTGGAGACAAGGCCAGGCAGGGCAGTGCAGGGCCTGGGAGCGTTCCCAGGGGGTTCTGGACTGGGGATTGTCCTTTCCTTCCACACAAGGACAGAGTGTCCCTGGAAGCAGCAGGTGAGGGTGCTCAGAGCCTCTCCCTGACCCCAAGGTGACATTTGGCTGACACTGCTGCAGAGCCCATCCCTGCAGAATCTGATCCTTGGCCCTGTGATCTCCCAAGGACCCCGGGCAGCCCCCCTGGCTACCAGGAGCCCAGATGGAATTCTGGCCCCAGGGGAGGCTGTAAAAGGAACAATCCCAAGGAACAAGAGTGCCCCGAAAGGCAGATGTACTAATTAGAGAATCCTTGGGTGGCAGCTCCGAGCACGGTGCTTTTAATAACTGCAGGGATGTTGAGAAGCAAATAAATTATATGATGAAAGTCTAGCAGGCTGCAGAACCCAGATATGTAATAAGCAAGACTGGCACCAAGACTGAAATTTTGCCCCCTGGGCTTGGCATTTTGTCTGATTGCCTTTCCAGATGGGAAGGCATTCGGAGCTTCCGGTCCTGCCGACTGCTTGGCAGGAAAGGATTTCTCAACAACAACCTGGAGAATCCTCCTAGGAAGGCTGGAGTTCACTGGCACTCAGGGGAGCACAGCCAGCTTTGCACCAGGAAAGAGGAACCAAGGTTTCCTGATTTTTGGATTCAAAGTATGGACCTAACATGGGAGCTATAAATGGGTTTAATGTTGGGAGGAGCCAGCTGGGCAAGGCTTTGCTCTTCCCTTTGCTGGTGCTCCAGGGGTCTGGGTTGATTGGCCTCCATCTCCTCTGATCCCATCGAGTGCTCCATTCTTTCATCTGTTCTCTTCCCAGCACTGTCACAGGGACACCTCCCATGTCCCAGTGCCCAGCCTGGCCTTGGGCACTGCCAGGGATCCAGGGGCAGCCACAGCTCCTCTATGCCAGGGCCTGCCCACCCTCCCAGGGAGCAATGCCTTAATAAAGGTAATTATAGTCCCAAAAATCATCACTGCTTTCACCCAGGGTGGATTCTGCTCGGAGTAAAAATCCCCTCATGTACAGACCCCACACCAGTGCTGCTCCCACTGCCCAGGAGCAAGGCAGGCTGGAAAACCTCCCCAGCCTGGGAAAGGGGCACAGCAGTGCTGGAAAACCTCCCTAACCCCAGAAAAGGAGCACAGCAGTGCTGGAAAGTCTCCCCAGCCAGGGAAAGGAGCACAGCAGGGTCTGTAGGCACTGTCAGAGCTGCCATTCCCATCCCAACCAAGCTGCACAGTTATTTTCCAGGGCAATTACAGCTCTTGTTCCCAGGGCTGGACAATGAATCTGGGGGAAGAGCTGCCCTGACCTTCCATCGTGTCAAGGAGAGATGCTGAGGCTCAGCCCGGCTCCAATTCACTTTTAATTCTCCTGACACGGGCACCTTGCAGCCTTTGCACGGGGATTTGGGAGCAGCACCTGCTTTGGGAATAATCAGCCCAGCAGGAGGAAGGATTTCCTCGGCTGCTCTGGGAGTATTTACATTTTTGACCTCATCTCAGCACCATAATGGTGCACTTTGTCAATCCCGCAGGGTCTGTGAGTGCCTGCGCTGACTCCTGCTCGGCTCTATTATGATTTCTCAAAAGACCTCCCGTAAGGGTTAAATGACCTCACATTAGCGCTAATTTGGGGCTAATTTTCCTATTCAGAGCATAACAAAGCCACGGGTGTTTACCCAAGTCCCATAAAGCGACAGGGACCACACACAACCCTGGACACCGGCAAATCTCCAGAGGGGGATGGAAAATCTTCATCCATCCTGAATTCGCAGCCAGAGAGACCCCGAGGCAGCTCCAGCGCTGTCCCCAGTGGGAAGAGCCAGCGGCCACCCCTTTGTTCCCCTGGGTGACCCAATGGCACCCCCTGAGTCACAGCGCCCCAAAACACTCACTGCCTCATTCCTCAGCTGCTTTTCTGCTCCACGGGCTCCGATTCATGTGCTGGCAGTAAATCACCCTGCACGGCCGACAAATTAAATGTTTCACTGCCCCCGTGCCCGGGAAAGGAGCGGGGGGGAAAGCGGAGCCCCGGGAGAGAAGGGATGTCCAGCCCCATCCCAGTTCCTGCCGGGATCAGGGACAGCGGGGTGGGGGTGACAGAGAACTGGGATAGAGCTGGGGATTTGGGGTCAGTCCGGGATGGGACAGAGCCGGGGATTTGGGATCCATCCGGGGATTTGGGATCAGTCCGGGGATTTGGGATCAATCCGGGGATTTGGGATCAATCCGGGCTGGGATACAGCCGAGGATTTGGGATCCATCTGGGGATTTGGGATCAGTCCGGGATGGGACAGAGCTGGGGATATGGGACAGAGCTGGGGATTTGGGATCAGTCCGGGGATTTGGGGTCAGTCCGGGCTGGGATAGAGCCGGGATTTGGGATCAATCCAGGCTGGGATGAACTGGGGATCTGGGATCAATCCAGGCTGGGATACAGCCGGGATTTGGGATCAGTCCGGGCTGGGATAGAGCTGGGGATTTGGGATCCATCCGGGCTGAGATGAACCCAGGATTTGGGATCAATCCGGGGATTTGGGATCCATCCGGGCTGGGATACAGCCGGGGCTTTGGGATCAGTCCGGGCTGGGATGAACCCGGATTTTGGAGGGAATCTGGGCTGGAACAAACCCGGATTTTGGAGGGAATCTGGGCTGGAACAAACCCGGATTTTGGAGGGAATCTGGGGTGGAACAAACCCGGATTTTGGAGGGAATCTGGGCTGGAATGAACCCGGAGCCAGCCTGTGACACCCTTTGTGACCATCCTGCCTCCGTTCCCCACCTGAGGATGGCAATGAGATATTGCCATGCTGCAGGGTCCATGGAACTGGGGCTGAACATGTCAGACACCTGCAATGGACCCGCCAGCACAGCTGGATGTTCCCCCCTTCCCGCTGCGATTAAAGAAGGTCCGAAAAAGCCAAATAAAGAGGGAGCACAAACATGTTATTGGCCGGGTGAGTAAACATTCGAGCTCTTGTGCAATCGCTGATGACAGCGCCAGGCGTGTGTGAACTTCCTGCCACTGTCCTGCACTTCATCCTCCACTCACCGAGGCAATTAGGCCGCCTTTTGCAAGGGCTGAAATTCGCCCGGATTGATTTAACGAGGATAATTTCCTCTCTGGGACTGCTGGAAATTAATCATCACTTCTGCAAGCTCCGTCTGGAATTCGCTCGTCAGCAGCAGCACTCAGGGCTCCGCTGGTGGCACCTTCCTGGGGTTGGCTTTGTGCAGGTATTTCCTACCCTGGGAATGGCAAATATCCCAAATATTTGGGATAGGTAACTAGCCCAGCACAGCACGCAGACAATAAACCCAATTCTCTCCTTGCTCGTACCAGTTTTTACTGAAGATGCAGTTTAATTGCACTGACCTTAATTTGCAGCAAGTGAAAGTGGCAGGAGGAACTGGTGGAGTATTTGGAAGAGAAATTAAATATACACCTGAGCAGTTACATATCTAAGAAGCTGCACTTGCACATAAAAATGTCAGTTTGTGCATGTAGATCAGTAAGCAGGCAGCAATTCCCTGTTTTTAGAGCTCCCTGCCCTGTTTGGGTGTCCAGCTGAAGGATTTGGAGAGCTGAGAGCAGTGAATGTCTCTGAGAAAGAACTGAATTGCCTGGACTCCCCAAAAAAACCATCTGAAACTCAATAAAAATCAAAAAACAAAGTCAGAGGAAGGAAAAACAAAACAAATCACAGCATAGGGAGACGCAGTAAGGGACTGGCAGCTAAAAGGGCAGAATGCTCTGGAAAGAAAACTGTTTTGTTTATTAAATCAATTACTACAGCTTAAAAGGAAGAGCACGGGAGGAGTGTGAATGAACTGCCCTGCTCAAAACCGAGGTGTGGCTGCTCCAGAGGTTTTCCCAGCATTTTGGTGCCTTTTGATGTAAACCACAGAAACTAAACTATATGAATTAAAATCAGAGCTCCTTAAAATTCACCAGTTCCAGGATTATTCTCGGGAGCTGACCCATCCCTGGAACACCCCACAGGGCTACAGTCACAAAGGAACCAACATGAAAGTTGGAGCAAGTCTTTGTTGGCTTCTTCCACCCCAATGTTGACCCATTTCCAGCCATCAGGAGTTTTCAACCTCTCTTGGATGAGGAGCTCTCTGAATTTTCCATTCTCCCCTATAAAACCAGTTCAAACCAAGTGAGAAGAACCTTCCTTTTCCCAGTTACCATCTGCAGAAGCCACACAAATCCCCTGGGAGTCTGTGCTTCAAAGGAATTGATCCCCATCCCTTTATTCCTTCTCTCTTGGGAAGAGCCAGAGCTTCCTCCAGAATATTTTTTCTCTGGACAATAAAAGTTAACTCTGCCTCAGAGAGGTGCAGAGTGGAAATGCTCTGCTTAATTAAAGATTCCAGCATCCCTGGGATATTTGTCAATTATTGATTCCATTGCTAACTGGGAAAACAGAGTCAAAGCTGAGAGAGCAGCAGAGCCAAGATAACAACTCCTGTTTTCAGAATCTGTCTGGGACTGGGGGGGAAAAAAATCCTCAGATCTTCTTTCTGCAAAGTTTCTGCCTCTCTTTGGAGCAAGGACAGCTGGGAATTAAATGAAAATATCTTCCTCTTAGATGACCTCCATCCAGTTTTGCAAATAAACAGATGAGCAGCCACCCAGTGGGGGAAGAAGCTCATAACCAGCTGGGGCTGGGATGCAGAAAGGTGTGGAGGAAAAGTTTGTGAAGGATGGCAGAATGGATGTGTAGGAGACGGAATTACAGACGCTCCTAATATGGGAAAGGAAAGCCTGAACTTCCTGTGAAAAACCAGAACCACAAACAAATCTGGGAGATTCTCAGAGCCAGGGAGAAAGGAGAGGCGGGGTAAAGAGTCGGAAAGTGCCACAGAAAACCGAGCTTGGAACGTCTCCCCTTTTATCTGGAAGGGAGCAGGGGCAGGAATGAGCAGGGCTGCTGATGGCTGAGCACCTCCAGGAGCTGAGATGAAAGGCTCAGCACCTCGGGGTCTGGGGATCTGCTCATCTCCAGTTTGCAGCTGCACCCTTCCTTCCTTCCCTGCCTCCCTTCCTTCCCCTTCCCCGTCTGGTGATGGAAATGAGAGCACAAACGCATTTTGTGCTCTCATTTTGTGCATTTTCCAGCTGCACCGTGGAGCTGGGATCTCTGCAGAGATGGATTTATTTCCCTGTTCCCACTTATTGCTGCTGAGCATCTGAGAGGGCCCCTCCACATCTGGGGAGCCCTGATGGAAGTGAAAACATCGGGGGTTTTTTGTGTTTGTGTTTTTTGCTGTTTGTTGAACCAAAGGGCAGAGCCTGAGCCTCTTCCACACCCCCTGGGCAGCAGCTCCCGGTTCCTCTGCTCCCAGAGCACTTGACACTGAACCTGAGTGTTCAGGGATCAACCAGGGCCAGGTTCAGCTTCAGGGATGCTCCTGCCACGGCAAAAGGCTGGAGGGATGGTGGGAGAGACAAGCAGGGAAAAGATCCTCAGCCTTCTACAGTATTTTTGCTTTGGAATAAAAATATTTCATGTGCTTCCATCCAGACCCTTGCAAACCCCTCAGGTGGGAAGGGAAAAGGGGGGAAGGGAGTTCTCAGCCTTATTTATTGGAAATTAATATAAAATCTAGAAGCAAAGAACAAATAAAGCAAAATGAATCCCACAATTTGCACAGTGTTTCCTGACAGGGTGGGCTCCTGCAGGCAGCTCTGTCCAGAGCACAGGAATTTGCAGCTGCAGGAAGGAGCCTGAGACAAACAACAACGTTTGGGTTTCAAACTTGAGCTGGAAAATTTTACAACTGCAAATAACACTGGCAGTCCTATAACCCAAGGGGGAAAATGGGGGTAATGAAAGCTCCTGCTTGAGGGCACAAGCTGGTGGCAAGGGAGGAATCTGTCCTCCCATTCACAGCATTGCTCAAGTGGCTGGGTATGTTCTGCAGGAGTTTCACCATCCAGAGAAATACCAGGTAAAAGACAAAGATCCTGCACTGGACAAGCCACTGGCTGTGGGACTGATTTTAAATTCCCACCTTTGGTGGTTGAAGACTGGATCTGTGGCTGGATCTGGGCTCCTCTTCCTCCTGAACACTCCCCAGCTACTGGCACAGGGAGGGCTGGAGGTTTGCTGGATGCCTCCAAAATGTCTTGTCTCTGGTGGGCAGAAAAATCTCTCAGTGTCATCCTAAATTCACTTCAAATTCATTACATCACAACTGTGCTTCCTCTGAAAAGTCTTTTCCCCCTGCCAGAGCTCAGAGATCACCCCAGCACACCCAGGCTGTTTGTAGCTGACCAGTTATTAACCCCAGAATACCCAAATTTGCATTTTTGTGCTTTGAATGCCAAGTGTCTTCTGCTGCTCTGGTCCTGAGGGTGACACTGCTCTTTCCATAGAATTCCCTGACTCTTCCCAGCTTTTAATGATAAATCTGGGTAAGAGCATCAGATTTTATCAGTCCACACTAAAAAAATGCATAAAATTGAGGCCAAAAATTATTCTGGAAGTAGCCTCATTCCTGCCTAGTCCTTTCAACATTTACCCATGGGATAAATCTCTTTGCCTCAGTTTCCCTGTCTGCTCTGAGTGAATTCCCACATCCAGACCAAATCCCATTTGGATGAGGTCTCAGGGCCAGGTTCCCCCATGAGAAGCAGACAAAACCCAGGACTCAGGAGCCCCACAGGACCTCCTGGCCCAGAGCACCTCCAGCAGCCCCACAGCCACGGGGATCCAGAGGGATTGGGTGTTTATGGGACCAGGTTTCCCTGCAGGGCCCCCAGCTCTGTCCTGATCATTCCTGTCAGGCCAGTTCAGAGCGTCTCTGCCTCGGCTGGGCTGGATTCAGGGCTGCTGGAGCAGTTGTTGTCTCCTCTTTGTTGTGTGGAGATGGGGCTGCAGAGGGGGATGAATGACACCAGATAAATACATCCAAATGTCACCCTGAGCAGGAACCCCCTGGAAATCAGCACAAATGGCACGAGAGGAAAGTGCCACAGAGGGAATCTCTGCTCTCCTTCTCATGCATGGATCAACACAGCCGTCGTTTTTCTTCCTAGTAATTAATTCCAGTGTATGATTAATTGTAATAACCATCAGTTTCTAATGAATACAGAGGCCTCATCAGGATGCTGGGGCACAGTTGTCCCAATTAAAGTAACTGCTGTGTGCCCTGAGCAGCGGCTCCGGCCTCCAGCTCCTCCCAGCACAAAACTCCTCCTGGCCAGGAGAAACCCAGCAATTCCAGCACCATCCCAGAGCCCAAGGCCTCTGAGTGTGATTTCATACAGGGCTTGGAGGAAAAGTCTCTTTCTCTCCATCCCAGCTAGTTTATTTGGAGGTAAGTTTGTTCAAAATGCAGGGGTGATTCAGATATAAAGCAAACAGGATCCAAAAGTTTACAGGATCCACCATGGACTGTCTGCTGAGAGGAAACGTCCTGGGGAATCCTGCTGAAAATGTCTCCAAAAAAAAGACCCAACTTAGAACCACAGAAGCACAAAATCATGGAATCATTAAGGTTGAAAAATATCTCCAAGGCCATCGAGTCCAACTTGTGATCGATCCTCACCTTGTCCCCAGCCCAGGGCTCTGACTGCCACCTCCAGGTGACACCTCCAGGATGGGCACTCCAAACCTCCCTGGGCAGTTCCAATTCCTGACCCCCCTTTCCATGGAGAAATTCCTGCTGATTCCACCCTGAGCTCCCCTGGCCCAGCCTGGGGCTGTTCCCTCTCCTCCTGTCCCTGTTCCCTGGGAGCAGAGCCCTCCCTGGCTGTCCCCTCCTGGCAGGAGCTGTGGGGATGTCAGGAGATGGTGACACAGCTGAGAGCTCCATGCAGACTCCCAGAGGGGTGTTTGTCACTTCCCCTGCACAGCTTCATCAGCTGGAAGCAAAACAAGGGATTGCTCCATGTGCCATCAACCTTGTGCTCCTCACACCACGCACGCTGCAATCAAACAGAAACAAGCAGCAATTACAGCACAAATATCTTAGTCACTGCCTGATCAAAACAAAACCCAGGAATTCTATCAAACACTCCAAGGAGAAGCAAGAAAGCTACAGGGACAGGTTGATGCCACGTCCCATCGTAGCTGAGCTCTTTGCACGGGGATTTCTGAGCTGCTCCAGCTCCACACAGGGGTCCTGTGCTACAACAGCAATTAAGTTCTCATTAAGATACATTTCTTCATTATCAGAGGTAATAATTGCCATTATTACAGCAAAATACACAAAGGCAAGTTGGTAAATGCATCAATAAATGATTTTCTTCCATGTTGCTTCAAAGAAAACATTCTGGGAATGGCACCAAGGAGCCAAACCAGTTAAAAAATCAATAATTTTCAGGGCAGAGTTAAGGATGTGATGGTGAAGCACATCCCCCAGACATCAGAAATCCTGGCTGTGAGGCCATGAGGAGCACTCCTGCAGGTGAGATTTGCCTGTGTTTAGCCCAGCAGGACCTGCAGCGAGGGGAAATCCCTCTCCAGGATTGCACAGGGCACTTGAGGGAGGCAAAGATTCCAAGTGGGACGGGTCCTCTCCCCCAAAGCACTGCAGAGCAGAGATGGGCACTCACACACCACCTACAGCTGACTCAAACAGCAAATTCCAAGCTGTTTTCAGGCCAAGGAAAGCATTGTTGAGTTTGGTGACATTGTGGGGATCAAACAGAGGAGAAGTGGTGGATTTTGTGCCTGTCAGCACAAACTCCTGGGATTTTCCTGGGGCTCCCAGGCTGAGAGCTGCGCTTTTTCTGGCTCCAGGTGAGGTTAGGCCTGAGCTGGGCAGTTATTTACTGGCTGGAGCTGTGGGCAGCTCTTCCCTTACTCATTTCCGTGCTCTGACACGCTGCTGATTGACCCTGCTCTAAGTAGGTACAAAGTTATCACCTCCCAGGGCTGTTTTAATGAAATTTTCGGGTTCTGCACGATGACCCAACCAAATGGTTTAGAACAACAGGTGAATCTCAGGATCTGTGCTGTTGTAACCTCCCTCCTGCCCTGCCAGTCTCCTCCCCTTTGTTTACTGCAATCCCTCAGATTTTGGGGTGGTTGGAGCAGGGTTTTACCACCTTTGTTCCACCTGGGATTCATAAAGAGCCATTTGCATCCAGTGGGAGACTTCCCTGACCCAGAACTCACTCAAGAGCAGTGGGATCAAGATGAAACTCATTTACATACATGCAAATTTTTGCCATTTGCCGTGCAAAAAATATCCTGTCTCTGAGATACAGGGAAACAGGGTTCTGACTCAGAATTGATGCTATCATTGCTGTCAAGATTAGAGTCTGAATTGTGCAATCCAACTTAACTCCCAGTATCACTTGCTATGCAAAAGACAGTGTTTCATCCAGAGGTGTGGCCTTACCAGTGATTGCAGCAAATCCACACCACAGCTGGCACTTCCATCCAGTACAGTTGCAAAGCACAGCCAATTTTTTGGGTTTGATCCTCAAAGAACTTGATTGTTCTTGGTGAGGTGCAGGGAAAACCATGGGGGAGTTAAGAGGATGAAGAGATTTGTAACACCTGTCATGAAACTGTCCTTAAAGGGAAAAAAAAAAAAGAAAACAAACAGAAAAGGTGAGAGCACTTAAAAAAAATAAGAAAAAAAGAAGAAAAAAACCTTTTTTCCCACAGGAAACTTCCATCACTGTTGTATTTTCCCTAAGGACATTTCTGTATCTGTCACTAGAAAAAACTGCTGTCAGCAGGAATGCATCAGCCCAAACCAGAGGGCTGGGCTTTGGTGGGCTGGAAACCACAGCTCCTTTTAACCACCAACTCACCTCAGCTCCAGTGAACACGCTGTTTATGCAATAAATCCCATTTTGTCTGGAGGAAAAACCATGTTGGAAGGGCAAAGGGAGCTGCTGTTTTCACAAGCAAATGCCTGCTGCCTAATCAAGGCTGAGAGAGGTTTTCCCTCACGTAGGGCTGAGCAAGTGCCAAAGCAGAGGCAGGAGAAAAGAATTTCATAGGGAAACAGCTGCAGATGGATGCCAAAACACCCAGAAACAGCAAAACTCTCCCAGCAGAGCCCCTAAACTCAAATTGCCCTACAATTTGAGTGGCAAAAAAACAAGCCTAAAACAGATTTCCTCCATAAAGCCAAATGACAGCCTAGAAGATTACACTCCAATAAAAAGCTAATGAAAAGCTCCACTGGGAACAGTTTTGCCCTACAGATAATACAGATTGTCCCTCCTGATCTTAATGAATTCTCTGGCAATTCTGACAAGGTTTTACTGCACTAACACCCTGGAAATGTGGGTGCAGGTGCTGTTCAAAGAGATGGTCTCTGTCCCAGGGACATGGTGTAACCCTGCAAAAGGCAGGGATGGAGGTGCTGGTTATTCATCGTCTGCACAGGGAATAAAAAAGGTTTATTTGGAGCTAACGTAGGGGTAAGTGTCAGTATCATTAGCAGTAATTACAGTAAGGGCCTCTATGATCCTCCTCTGTTATATTTGAGGCAGGCTTCATTTCATAAGTACAGGTTTGGCTGCTGGAAATGCTCTTTCACAACAGCCAGCCCGTGGCTGCTGCGCTCTGCTCTCCTCTGGGCTCACACTGGGGGGGAGCTGCAGCACTGAGGCCACATTTCTCTCCTCAGATGTGCTCGTGGAGGGTTCTACAGTGAGAGATTTAATGCCAGAAATGTGGATTTGGAATCATCCAGGGAAGGGCAGCAGAAGGCCCTGAGCTTCTGTGTTTGGGCAGGTCCAACATCCTCAGACAGGAGCAAAGATTTCCTCTGCCCCCGTGGTTGTTGCTGGGTAAAGCAAAATGAAATGAGAAGAGGAGACAGAGGGGACAGAGGGACAGAGGGACAGAGGGACAGAGGGGAGAGAGGGGACAGAGGGACAGAGGGGACAGGGGGGACAGAGGGACAGAGGGGACAGAGGG
>VWZP01006238.1:263133-334674 GCA_013396995.1 Dicaeum eximium
GGGACAGAGGGACAGAGGGGACAGAGGGACAGAGGGACAGAGGTTCCCTCTCTGTGCCAGGAGGGGTTCAGACACCCCTGGAGCCCCATTCATCTCCAGAAGAAATCTCTAGCACACAGGGTGGGAAACAATTTTAAAAATTGATTTCCTATTTTTGCTCAGAAAGGGGTGGGGGGGGGGAGGTGGAATTTAAAGGAATTTTGTCTTCTATATTTATTTCTTTTAAACATCAACAATAAAAAATTATTTTTCCTTTAAAACTTTCTTACATATTTTATATAATGGGGGAAATACTGCTCTGACAGGGTGGTGGCTTGCCCAAAACCAGAAAGGGGAGGAAGGAAAACCCAAAAGGGAGCACAGAACTCCCTTTGCCGTGTCCAAGCTTTGGTAGTGATAAAAATAAATAAATATAAAAATACAGTGTTTAATGGCACTTAACTGGGGGGCAATGCCCCAGTGTAAGGTATTCCCAAACCAGCCTTGCTGTTTTGTGTTTTCCACACAATTCTGCTTTGGGCTGGGCTCTAAACCAAGCCTGAAAGGGCCTTTCAGAGCTTTCCCAGCAGAACCACTTGGCAAAGGACAAAGCTGGAATAATTCCTGAGTGCCTGCAGCCCCCGGATGGGCACAGCTCTGCTCTGGTGTCTCACAGTGAGAACAAACATCAGCAGGTTCAGGCTGCCCCATCTCTGCACTGGGGCTCAGCTCAGCTCAGGGCACACATCCAAGGTTGTCTTTGTGTCTACAAACCCACCCCAACTAAATCATTAAAGCACCCACACCTGAGGTTTTTTCCCTTTCAAGAAAGGTTAGAACTGAAAATCTGAGGCCCCTTTAAACCCCCCCCCCCAACCTCGGATTATTTTGCAGGACAGGTGACACTTTAGATTTCATTTCATTTTCCCCAGACGTGACATTTTTGTTGGCTCGTGTAAGGGGAAGGTGTCTCCTGCCTTTCTAAAGATCTCCTCATGCATGAGCACAGAACCAGGCACAGCCCCTGCCCTGCCCACCAGGTACAGCTTTGGAACTGCTGGGAGGGGGAGGAAACCTTCCCAAGCAGGGCCCACCACAAAGAAAAAGCAATTTTTGGGGTGGGGGCAGAGAGTTTGGCCCATTTGCTGTAAAATGTGTGGGATTTATGTCAAAAGCAAGGTGTGAGCAGCTGGGATTTGGGGATTTCAGTGGGAATGTCCAGGAGAGGTGGATGGTGCTGGGTGGTTGGGCTTTTTCCCTTTTCCTCATTTTCCACCTTCCCCCACCCCTGGGAGGTGCCAGGTGGCACCAAGTGGCTGCTCTGGGGTATTTCCCGATGGAACTGGGGGCATTTTGGGGTATTTCCCACTCCTGGCTGCCTCGCTCCTCTCCCAAGGGAAAGGCTGTGAAAAGCTCTGGAGGTCCAGTGGAGTCAGTTCAGGTGGATCCTGAAACTCCCTGAGCTTGGTGGAAATGCAGGAATAACCCAAATTCATTAATATCATTTAAATTAGGTCAGTAAAATGGCAATGAACTCAGGACAGAGGCTCCAGCTCCAAACCATAACCAAGTAATTTAATCTGAAATCACTTCCAATTAAATTGCAGTAAATCCAAAGTATTCCAGCTGGATTATTTGACTCTAACTGAGCCTCCAATTCCAATGGAATCCAAAGGGATTTAAGTGGCTCGTTTTGAATTCACACTTCTGAGACACTGCCAGAGGGAGGCTGGAAAACACAAAACACAAAATGTTCTCCAAGAAGGGGACACAGAAAAGTGCAAAATCCCAGAATGGGTCGGGCTGGACATGACTACTGACAACACCTCTCAGCATGAGTTGGATCCATGAGGAACCAGTGGCAGCAGGGAAAAAAAGACATCCTGGGCTGGATTTGATGCATCCAAACCTGGTTATAAAGATTTTGTGTTCCCAAAGCTGCCCCACCTCCGGGTGAACCCCAGACACAACGAATCTGTACAAGAAATGTGTATTTTTGATGCAGACACATCCCTAGGAGCACAAAGGAGGACATTTCCTCCTTGCTGGTGCCATTAGCACCGAGCCTGGGAAGATCCATCCTTTTGGGTGGAGGGTCCTCATCACCAGGGCAGATTTTTGGGTGATTTGCAGGGATCAAGACCTCCCGTTTCAAATCTCTGCCATTTCACACCTCCAGTTCGGCTGTGAGCTTGTAAAGTCATCGAAGAAAGTGAAAATCAGCACCACAAGAAGCAGAAATTGGTGTAATTTCCCTCTCAGCCTTGGCAATACCCCTGCTCTCAGTTAACTGAACTCTTGAGCAACTTTTTGTCTCTGACCATTCCCAAATGGGTTTCTTACAACATCAAAACTGATTTTCTTTGGACTTATCTGATAGAGTTAAAAGAAAACACAGCGGCAATGCCACTGCATCACAAGGGAGGCTTTGATCCTCTGGGGCTGCCGAGGCACCTCTGAGTGTGTTAAACACACCTGATTGCATCTGCCTCTTCCCATTAAGTGTCCCTGCAGGAGCCACCCTCGGGATAAAGGACCTGCCCTTGGGTTCCTGGGCACTCCTGGAGGGTTTTGCTAGGAGGAACTTCAGGACTTTGTGTTTGGCAGGTCACCCAGCTCAGGTGAAAGTGCATTTTGGAAAGAGCAGATCTTTGAACAGAGGAACCTCCCAGCAGTAAAAATCCTCTTTGGGTGCTCATGTGAACTCCAGGGATGGGGTTCAACTCCCTGGGTAGCAGCTCCATGTGGGGGATCCAGAATTCCACTGCAGTGCTGAGGGTTCATCCCTCCCATCCCCTGCAAAGGCCCTCCCAGCTAAAACCAGCTCCAACCCAGCCAGAGCACAGATTTTAGGCTCAGCTTTGAAAGATTCAGATTTGGGGAGCAGATACAAGTGGGAGACACACTGCTGATGAAATGCTGACACTTCAACTCAATCCCTGTGTCTCAGAAACCACATTTTTGGTTAAAAAGAAGGGTAACCCATTTGCATCAGCGTTTTATATCCTGATAAGGGTTCAAGACTTCTCCTCTGCAGCACAAACCACCGAGGCCACCCCATGCCCTGCCCCCTGGGAATGGGATTTTGGCTTTGTAGGTTATCAGGGCTGGGGGAGGAGGCAGGGGAGAAGAAGGCTGGGGTGCTGTGCAGAGGATTCTCATTAATTTTGGAAGGAGTTATAAAAAGTGAGCTTGAAAGTCTGTCCTAAAGAGGAGGATTCAGCTGATTGAGAACTCATCTGCTTCTATCTCTTGGCTAATCGTGAATGCTGCTTCTGCTGTGTCACTTCAAAGGCCCAGCACAGCTGGGAGGGTTTTCATCAAAGCTCCTGCATGTCTGGGGGAGGTTTCCCCCCCCATGAATATACATCACTGGAGGCTCCTTTTCCCAGCTTTTCCCATGCCTCTCTCTGATTGATCCTCATTTCATTCAGATGAGCTCTTCCTCTCTGGATGGCTAAAGGGCAAGAGACAGCTCTCTCCAGAGCTTTCCCACTCGCCTGGATGCCTCTCCGAAAGATTTTCCTCTCATCAGAGTGGGGGAGGGAGGGAGCTGTTCAGACAAGAGATTGAGCCTTTAAATTAAATTCTTGTCATCTGAGGGCTGGGCCTGATAGCAGCGGGGGTGGGAAGAGCATTCTCCCAGTATCAGGATTCTGGCCAGATCCTGGTGTGGTGGAAATGTGATCTCAGCAGCCCTGTCACCCAAACTCTGAGCCCTCAGAGGTGCCAGGCAGCAGCTTGGCAGTGACAGCAGCCTCATGGCCCGTGTGGCTGCCCTGGCTCAGAGCACTCGCTGGAATTGCTCAATTCCCCTCTTTTTTCAGTGGGAAAGGAGGGCCGGGCAGCTGGGAGGAATTTCAAGCACTCAGCCAGGCTGGGATTTCACAAGAGCCCAGACCCTGGGTGCACCCAGCACGTGAGGAGCGCCGTGGAAATCTGGGCCCCTCCAGATCTGGGATGGGAGCTCACCCCTCCTGGAGATTCTGGGCCCGGTGCCACTTGGTTCCAGCACGTCTGTCTGCTGGCTGGGGGCCAGGCTGAGCAGCCCCAGCCCAGCCCAGCTCCCTGCTCTCCACCCTGCAGCTCTCAGCTCCCCGGGGCTGTGACCCAGCACTGCCAGGTCAGGACCTGGCCCCTGTGCCCCTCCACCCTGGGCCACAGCCATGGGAGCCTGGTGCTCCTTTTTAAAAATATCAGGGATCTCCTGTGCAGGGATGATGCCTGGTGACACCCAGAAAAGGGAGGTGATGGGAGATTGTTGGGGATTATCCATGGCTGCTTGTCCAGTGGGATCTGTCCCCATTCCAGGGGAGCCCTCAGCAGTCAGGGACCCTGTGTGGGGGCAGAACTGCAGAGCCACCAGCCAGGGCCACACTTGTGTCCTTACAGCCTCCTCTCAGCTCAGAGCCCTCAAACCCCACCCTGGAGCTTTAGCAGGAAGGTCAGACCAGTCCCCAAGGACATGTCACCCTCGTGGGGACCCTGCCAGCACCAGAATTTCTCCTGGCACCTGTAAATCCTATCATGTTCCCTCCACAGCAAGGAGGAGAGGCACTCAAGGCTGGGTCAGTTGTGCTGGTGCTTTATGGGATCAGGACCTTCCTTCCCCCAGCCAGGGATGGGATTTTCCCTCTCCAGTCCCAGAATAGTTAATGGGATTGTGAATGGTTTATCACTTCTTTCACTGGGGTGTGTGGCTGGATTCACTTTGACACAAGCCCCTTTCTGAATTGCAAGTTGGCAACAATAAAAGGGAGAAGTCTTTAATTAGTTATCTGGCTAATTAACTTTTACAGCACTGCATAGCTTTGGCATCCAAATACTGCAATGCAAAACATTGCAAACATTCAAAGACTTCCCACCCCACCAGGAAGCTGCTGCCACTGGTGGTTGCAGGGGAAAAGCATCTCCCAGGCTTGGCCTGGAAATCCTCCCTGGGCTCCCTGCACATCCTCCTCTGCAGGCAGCTCACCTGCTCCTGCTGCTGTTCCAGTTACAGACACAGAGCATCCATGGCATCCACCTGCTGTGGAATCATGGAATCTCTAAGAGTGGAAAAGATCTTTAAGATTGTCATTGCCCCAGCAGTGCCACCATGTTCCCCACTACACCATGTCCCCAAGTGCCACATCCACACGATTTCTGAACATTTCCAGGGGTGTTGACTCCAACTCTTCCCTGGGCAGCCTGTCCTAATGCTTTACACCCCTTTCAGTGAAGTTTTCCTTAATATCTGATCCAAAACTCCCCTGTGCAACCTGAAGCTAATTCCCCTTGTCCTGTCCCAGGGAGAAGAGACTGAAACCACCTCACTGTCCCCTCCTGTCAGGAGTTGTGCAGAGCCACAAGGTCCCCCCTGAGCCTCCTTTTCTCCAGGCTGGGCCCCTTTCCAGCTCCCTCAGCCTCTCCTGGTGCTCCAGCCCCTTCCCAGCTCCATTCCCTTCTCAGGGAGCACACGAGGCTGCTGTTCAGCCTCTCTGTCGGGACATGCAGGGTCCCCGCAGTTTTCCCACGCTGCAGGGGGAGGGGAGGGGGGTTTCGGGAGGCTCGGTGCCCCCGGGCCGTTCCGTGGGGCTGGAGCTGCTCCTTGTGGCCGAGCACGTGTTCGTGTTCCCCTGGCTGGGCTCGGGAGTTTCGCCGGGGCTGCGTGTCCAGGCAGGCTCCGAGCGTGANAAGGGACAGGTTTCAGGGGAAGCCAGAGAAGCAGCCTAAAGCAGGCGATCAACTGGAGCCCAAACATCCCAGGGAAAAGTCTGAGACTGAAAGTGAGACCTCACTCAGTTCCAGAGTTTTCTCTCGTAGTTTTAGGTGAGAACAGACTGATTTTCAAGGATGCTTAGGGGAGGAGCAGAAAGTTTTCAAACAGCACAAAAGTCACTGGTTTTCTCCCCTGTCAAGAGGACAACTCTGGCAGTTCTTGTGCCCAGCTCTCCAGGATCCAAGCCAGGATCCAAACTTGTCTCCTTTGTTGTTTGGACTTTAAGTGAGACCTATTCAACTGCTGTGTTTAATTGATTAGAGGTAGAAAAGGATTCTGCTCATTGGTAGAACTCAACCAGGAGCTCCCTTTGCCCTCTTCCTGTGCCAGTCCCTGTGGGATCTGGGAACCAGCTGAACTTCCAGAGGTGCTGCCTTTGCTCAGGAGTTGTGCCTTTCATGTTCCACAGGCACCTCCAGGATTCCAGATTCCGTGATTGCACCAGGAACTGTTCTGCCAAGGGCCCTTCCAGCATCCCATAAATGTGGCCCAAATACTGTCCCATAAATCCTGACCTACAGGGCCCAGGGGTCCTTACAGGATTCCCTGTGTCCTGCTCACCTTTAGGACTGTTAAATGTACAAACTCCTCAAGTCATGGCCAGCTCTAGGTCCTGTGCACAGGCAGAGCCCTGAGTTCCTGTAAAAACCCTCCCCCGGAAGAAAAAATAAAGGAGATTAAATGATTCATAGCATTTGTATGGGGAACAAAATTTATGGGTTTGTTTTTGCTTTTGCTTTTCATTTTAAGTCTTTTCAGACTCAGTTTAAAAAACAAACCAAGCCCACTCCCTTCCCTTGCTCCTGGTGACAGGTTGCCCAGATGCCTGTCTGGGTCAAGGGGACACTGCTGTATTTTGTTTTACCATCTGCGGATTTTTTAACCTTTTAATTCTCAGTAGCATTTCATTCTTTGCTAATCCCATAATTTCCCCTTTTTGCTTTGTGAACCTTCCAGAATAATTCCCCTCAAATCCCACCATCAGCAGCCTGTGTGTCAGGGCTGGTCCTGAGCAGGAAGAGGAAAAAAATTGCCCTGCTGATCCAGAGAAGATCAAGTGCCGCATTCAAAGTCAGAACTAAGCCTCCAACACGATTTCCCAGGGCAGAGGAGGAGGCTGAGGCTCCCTGAAGGCAGGATGGGGCTGCTGCAGCTGCCGGAGGTGGCAGTGCCAGGCTGTCACTGGGACCTGTCCCCTCCTGCCAGGGCGGGGCTGGTTCCTGATGGCTCCGATGTCTTTGGTGCCCAGCTCATCCCGCAGAGCCAGAGAGCCAGGGGAGGGAGGGAGGGAGAGCTGGGAACTGCCAGAGTTGTGCTCTCGGTGCATGAAACTCAGGGAGGGGCAGAAAACCTGGGATTTTTGTGTTTGCAAACTTTCGGCTCTTCCCCGGCGGCTTGGAGCAAAGCGCGCTTTGTTTGCCAGGCAGCGACACCTCGTGGCATCGGCCACCCTCGGGGACAGCTCCGGCCACCCGGGACCCACCCGGGACAGCTCCGGCCACCCGGGACAGCTCAGGCCACCCGCGGGGACACCCGGGACAGCTCCTGCCCCCCGGGACCCACCCGGGACAGCTCCTCCCGCAGCCCCAGACCGGGGCACTTCTGGCAGGTGGAGCCCAGAGTTCAGCGCGGGTGTTCCACAGGAAGCGATGATGAGGATGGTGATTGATGATGATGATGATGATGATGATTATGATGATGATGATGATGAGAATCACAGAATCACCAGGTTGGAAGAGACCTTCAACATCACTGAGTCCAAGCCAGCCCCAACACCTGCACTAAACCCTGGCACCCAGTGCCACATCCAGGCTTTGTTAAACACACCCAGGGATGGGGACTGCAGCACCTCCCCGGGCAGAACATTCCAGAACTTTATCCCCCTTTCTGTAAAAAACTTCTCCCTAATGTTTGGGTAATACTTCCCTTGACTAAGCTCGATGACGATGATGATGATGATCAAGATGATGATGATGATGATGATGATGATGATGATGATGATGATGATGAAATGATAAGATTCACCTCTTGTGAACTCACTAAAATCCCGGTCACCTCTGGGGAGGAGCTGCCCTGGGGCTCCCAGCCAGACCCCAATGAGTGGCCCTGGAGCTGCTCCCAGTCCTGGGTCCTGTCCAGGCTTCAGGAAAACCCCATTTGTCCGAGCTGCTGTAACTCTCCTGTGAGGTAACTTCACTGATGCATTCCCACAGGCCTGGGTGCCTGTGATGGGAGGGCAGCAGAGCTGAAGTGCCAAAGCCTGGCTGACCCAGGGATTTCCCCTTCTCCTGCCGTGCCACACACCTGGGCACCCTGCACTTGGCAGCGTGGCAGAGATCCAGCTCCTTTGAGTGCCCACACTGGGAGGGGGCAGATCCCTGCCCCACCTCTGCACTTTACTCCCCCAGCTGTAATTCCCTAACTCCCAAAAAACATTGTGCTAACAGCAACCAAGAGAAACTCTTTGATCTCCTGTAAACACCAGGCTAGCAGAGTCTCCCACCCTGCTGTTTTCATTGTTGCTAGGTTATTAATAGCTCTCTCCTGCACTGAAACCTTCTTTCAGTCCTATTAATATTTCACAGCCCCGCAGGGAAGTACCAACGGTCAGAGTTTTACCCAGGTGTCTCACAAGATGTGCCAGGGCTCAGCTGTGCTGCACTGGAGGGCGCAGTGCTGCAACTTTTACCTTTCCTTTGCCCCAAAACCTGGGACAGCCGCTCCTCTCCCAGCCACACGTGCAGGGCTGGACCAGGAAGCGAGGCAGGGCGCATGTGTGCAGCTCCTGAGCTCCTCAATCCTCTGGAATTCACACAGGAAACACGGTGAGAATGGACCCAGGGAAAGCATTTATGACAAGTGGGAAGTTGAGCTTTGCCGTGTGTGGCTGGAGGGAGGCAGCCCTGGTGGCTCTGTGCCTCCTGCAGCAGGCTCCAGGTACGTGCACACCTGAGTGGGACTTTTCTTTTCACTATATGGCTTTTTTTGGCAGGAGGAGAGATGAGTTTTAATCAGTTTAAATGGGAATGATTCACATAAAGTGGAATATTCCAAGGGGAAGAAGCGACAGCTTAAAGCTTTTCTGTGGAAGGTGTCTTGTTGAGGGCTAGTGATGGACACAGTGATCTACTGGAAAAAATAGGGGCAGGAAAAGATACAGGACAAAGCTGCACCTCTGAATTCCTGGTAGGATCTGCCCTTGGAGGATTGGGATTGAATGAGCAGCGTGGGACAGCCGTGGCTGCCCTGTCCAGGGAGTCAGGCAGAGTTTGTGGGCTGTAAATCAGTGAAATGCAGTGAGACCACAGGGAAAGCCACTTGAAATTATAAAACAGATTGCTCACACAAATGTGAGTCCTAATTGTAAAAGCTGTTGAGATGAAGATGTTTTATGAGAGACAAGGAAAGCATTGCACCACATCTGCTTCCAGAGCCAATTTCCAGCCTTTAATGAACGGCTCTGCCTCAGATTTTGTCACCACCTTAGTGAGAACCAAGTGGTACTTCCTGTCCCCAAAGATAATTTTAAATCATTCACATAATTTTCCCTTTTGACCAGGTCATGTTCAACTTCTCCCTCCTCAAAATGTGACCCTGCTGTCAAAGGATTTTGCCATGATTGTGACCTGGGCTCCAGGGGAGGGCTCTCCCCCAGGTGTGACCTACACCGTGAGGTACGAAAGGTAAGAGCTCCCAAACCATGGCTGGATGAAGGGGTGGCACAGGGACACCCACTGGGCATCTCTGCTGATTAATGACTGTCCTAATGATCAGTGACCTTCCACCAACACTAACCATGATCCAGCTGGGAAGTGTTCCAAACTCTGAGCACCGTTTGCTCCCCACCCTCCCAAACCCTTCCCTCTCTCACTCCACAAACCACAGCAGAACGTGTTTCATCTTTTGTTACGGTTGTTCCTTTCAGCCAGGACCGCCTGGACAAATGGATGAAGGTTCCTCATTGCAAAAACATTCCCAGATCCTTCTGCAATCTGACTTGTGCCCTGTCCAACTTCTACGTGAAGGTCCGGGCTCGGGTGAAGGCGGTTTGGGGACGGTCCCAGTCGCCGTGGGTGAAATCCCAGTTCAAGGATTACTACTCAGATGGTGAGTGCCTGCCAGGTGACAGCCTGGAGGGAAGGACATTCCCACAGGTGGATAGACCCCACCCCACAGGTATCCAGGAGCTTTATGGATGGCAGGGATTTGAGCGAGCACGAGCAGTAAGGAGCTGGGATCATTTGAAGATGAACTTTGTAGCAAGTGTCAGAATTTGTTCATCCTGTCCCAGCTCAACAAAGAGGCTTCAAACTCTCTGGGGTGTTTTAGATAAAGAGGTGTCCTTTGCCTCCCTCTTATCAGAAGATACCAGCTGGAAGTGAGGCCCAGCCATGGAAAGGGGCACAGCTGGGCAGGTAAGAGCCCAGCAAGCCCCATTCTCACTGCTGGCTCCATTGCAGTGGAACTGGCTCCCCCCGTGCTGAGCCTGGATGTCAGGGACAGCTCCATCCGTGTGAGTGCCTCCTTCCCCCTGCCCACCTGCGTGGAGAACCTCACTTGGAAGTATGACTTGAACCTCTGGGAAGCAGGATCTGAAGACAAGGTCAGTACAAGTGGCTCTTTTTAGATGAAATGGAGGAACTGAAAGAGCTTCAAAGTTCTGGGCAGAGAGGGAGGGACTGGATCCAAGGCTTGGAGGAAATGAAATGGGCAAACCAGAGCTAAACCAAAGCCAGAGACAAAAAGTAGAAGTGTGTGTGTGCATCCTTATTTTTTTGGTAGTTCCCTATTTTTATCAAGAAAGGGAGGCTACACTGAGGTTTAAAACATCTCATCCAGGTGCCACTGGCAGCATTCCCTGGCAGAGCAGAGCCCAGCACAGCTGGAATTCCCAGCCTGGATCCACCAGCCCCGGGGAGATGCCAGACATGGCACCACACAAGGGATCCATGGGCTAAAGTGACACAGAAACACCACCCCAGCAATGAAAGCATCATCTCTGCAATGCTCTGCTTTGTCTCTGAACAGAAGAAATACGAAGGTTACTTCAGGAAGGACACAGTGACCATCAACACCACTGCTCTCAGAGGCAATTACTGCTTCAGTGCCAGGGCTCTCTATGAAAGCATCAGCTTGAAGCACAGCGAGTTCTCCCAGCCTGTGTGTGTGCTGTTAAACCACAAAGGTATGGCTCTTCTCAGGAGAGGATGTGGGAGACATCCAGAGGGATGAGGGCAAGGCAAAGATTTCCACTAAAGTCAGGTTTTCACCACAAAGAAAAAAAAAGCTTCCTGTTAAAGGGGCTGGTTGGATTTTCTGGTGAGTGGTTCCTGCTTTCTGTAGAAATTGTTTCATTTAAAAAAGCCAACCCTGAAATGTTTTCTGAAAACTTTGAATATTATATGTCAGTGTAGAGCCCATAATTCCTATAAAAATATCACTCACAAGAGATTATTTCTGTCTTTTTCATCAGCACAGTGGAAGTTCCCACTTCTGGTTGTGATCCTTCTGCTTGTCCTCCCCATCTTTGTGGCCAGTCCCTTCATCTGCTGCCTGATGAAACACGAGGCCAAGCAAAGGAAGATGCCTCTGGTTTTGGTATGGCCCAAATTCTGAGGTTCCCTCCTGACTCAGACTCTTGCTGGTTTTCAGAGGGTAACTGGGGAGGAGGGGGGGTTCTGCACTTCTCACTTTGACATTTCTAATTCCCATTTTTGAAGTAACCTTTCTTACACCCAGACTTTTCTTTTAAAAGCATCACAGGCTCACTGTGTCATTCCTTCTCCCTGGTAGGATTTCTCTCAGTTTAAAGCTGCTGGACCAATCTTCCACTTGGAGCTCAGTGAAAAGGAATTCTGCAGTGAGGATCTGAACTGCTCAGAGAAGCCAGTGCCTCGAAGGAGGACAAACAGAGCTTTGGGAGCACACCACCTGCCATGGATGGCTTCTTTCCCATCATCATGGTCATCATCATCATCGTCAGAGGATGAGGATGAGGAGGAAGGAGGCAGCAGCACTTGGATCCCATACTGTGGAATACCTCGGTATCCCAAGAGACATCTCAGCTGCCAGCCATGCCCAGCAGCTCCCAGGGAAACCAGCTTGGGCTCAGGCTCTGGAGGTGTCTCTGTGGACACTGGGCCTGTGCTTGACCTCAGAGCCCTGGGTTTCACTCTCTTTGCACACAGGAAGGGGGAGGGGGACACCTCGGGGGCCCAGGCAGACCAGGAGCCATCCCTGTATCTGTGCTCCTCTTTGGAAAGAATATCCCTCACTGATGTGAGATTCCCAGGGGGCAGGGAGCAGGGGCAGGGTGGTGGCAGCAGGGATGAGAGGGCAGTGTCCCCCCTGCAGCCCCTGCTGGGGGGGAGCTGTGCTGGGCCCCAGGAGCACAGGAAGGCTCCTCATTGCTCCAGGGCTTCCCAGGAACCCAGCCCTGCCCTGCAGCTCCAGATGGACCCAACATCCCAGCCCAGAGAGGGCCCCAGCTCCCAGCTGCTGATCCCCCTGTGGACACTGCAGGTGGCAGAGGATGAGGGCATTGCAAGTGACTGTGGCAGTGACACTTTTACAGAAGGGACCCCACCCGAGTCCACAGTGCTCAGTGATGCTTTTGAGGCTTCAAATACAGGGGAAAAATATCACCCAAAGCTGCAATTCCCAGGCTATGAGCACTCACATTACTTGGGAAGGATGTGAAGTACCCAGCAGGTCTGGGGAGAGCCTGGAAAATGCTGGAGAGCTCCAGATATCCAAGCCAGGATCCTTGAACAGGAACCAAAAACTGAAGTCTGGCCTATCAAGGCTTTAGGGCCACAAAAGGTGCATTTTATTGCTAAGTCACCTCTGTACTGTCACTGTCCCTCTGATAAGGTGGACAGGGGTGAGGGACACCCCTGAGGGACCACCCAGCAAACAGGCACTGCCTGGGGGTCACCTGAGACCTCAGAACAAGGGGGGTGCTGCAGGTGGGCTATGAAAGGCAAAAGCACAACCCAGCCTGGCTGGAACCATCAGCTGGGGCCTGAAAATGCAGTGTTGTGCCTGCAAGTGGATTTGGAGCAGATTTTGCACTGCTTCGTGTCAGATTTGCTTCACTCTAAGTCCAAGCTTGACTGGAAGTTCCTTCCAGAGATATTCAGCAAGATCTGGTTTTTGTGAGATGAAATGTTCTCCACCTCATCCTGCAGAAATCACCTTCTGTGTTCCAACAGAGGGAACCAAAGTGTGCAGAATGTTTGTTTATTTATTTTTTCTTTTATATTTATTGAAGCTGAAATTCCTCCTGCTGTGCAGAATGTCTGCGAGCAATAATATTTTGATATAAATCTCCATGTGTACGTGGTTTTGTTTTCCAGAGCTACAAAGGGGGATTGCAGCTCATCCTGAAAAAAAAAAATTCCCTAATATTCCCTTTAAAACAGGATCCCATCCTGGGCTGGAGTGGAATTCTGAGACTTCCCAGCCAGGTCACTCTGGTCCCTGGAAAACCAGGACTGAACAAAGAAACCCAGAATGGTTTGGGTGGGAATGGATCCTGAAGTTCATCCAGTGCCACCCCTGCCATGGCAGGGACACCTCCCACTGTCCCAGCCTGGCCTTGGGCACTGCCAGGGATGCAGGACCTGCCCACCCTCCCAGGGAGGAGTTTCAGTCTCTAATCTCGGTCTCCTCTCTGGCAGTTTACAGCCATCACCTTTGTCCCATCACTTGATGCCCTTGGAAAGGCTTTTTATGGTCCGGTATCAAAAGGAGCCTTTGTGTCAAGGGCTCACAGGAAAGCAGAGCATTAAAAGCAAGAGGGAAACACTCCCAGCCATGCTCTGCATGCAGGGAGGGCTCAGATGAGGTGAGGCTGTTGATGGAGGGGATGAAAGCTGGAATCTTTTGAGAATCAGGGGGAAAAAAGAAGTAAGGGGTGCTAGGAGGGACTGGGAAGTGCTTTGCAGCAAGATGTACTAATGAAGGTCCTCAATTAAAGTCAAAGGGGAGGTGGGGGATGGATTCACCAGCTGCACTGTTCCTTTGTCTTCTGCAAAGGTCCTTGGCTACATCCTGCATTGTTATCCCTCCAGTTCGTGTGGAAAGACATCGATGATCCAAATATAATCACCACCCAATTTCTTGTGCAATCAAGGAAAACCCCCCAGGCTCTGACTTACAAGAAGCCCAGAAGTTGTGTAACCTCTACAGAACGATTCTGACATGTCCCAGTCCTGCAATCAGAGCCTGGGATCAGTTCTTGTCTTGTCCAGGGAATGAGGGACAGGCTGCAGGCCAAGGGAGCTGCACAGCTGGTGGCAGCATCCAACTCCTCATTTCCTTTCTGCAGGGCTGTTTTCCTCTGCAGAAGGGTCAGGGATGGCCAGAGCACGGTGCTCCCTCTCCCAGAGCAGCTGGTCCAGCTTTTATCCCCATCAGGGAATGATTTCCTTAGGAAAACACCTTGGAGATGATGGAGTTCAAGTGTGAACCCACCCTGTCCCCAGGTGCCACACCCACACAGCACTCACCAGCTTTGCTGCAGTCCCCACACACTGGGAGGAAATCAAACGTTTGAGAGAATTTGGAAGATAAAATCCTAATTTTAAACTTGAAAGTCGAGTTCTGGACATCTTCAGGTGCCCAAAGATTCAGAGAGGTGTTTTCTGGGCTGTTCAAAAGGTGACACCTTGCTAGAAATAAGGGCAGAGGTGAAGTTTGAAGTTCTGCTCTCAGAACTGAAGGCTCAGGTGCACACCAGGGTCCCTCAGCTCTGCCCCATCATGCAGCAGGAACGTGGGGCAGTGATGTCAGGGAAGGGAAAAATGGAAATACTTTCAGCAGGCTGTTCAGGAAACACCCTACCAAAGAGTTGTGCTTAATTAGACACTGGTGGATAGGTGTGTCTGCTTTAACAAACCTGAGGCCTTTGTGCAGGTGAGCTGAGACAGACAAAGACAGACAGAGTGCCAGGGATGCACCATGGCAGGGCTGGAAGCACAGAGCCTTCCACACCCAGGCAGGGCAGGGAACAGAAACATCATCAGAGCAGGAAACCCACGGATTAGGAGGGAAGCAGAAGAGGTTTGTGAATACTTTCACATGTTTGGCTACAAGGATAGAGCAGTGAAATCAATATTCAGCTTCAGAAGCACACAGGGTTTGTATTTTGAAAAGTTAACACCCTAAAAACTGCACACTTTATGGAAAAGGGACTGTGGCCCTCTCTTGGTGTCCATACAAACTCCCAGTTCTTATCACGTGGATTCAGTAACAGAACTTTACACTGTAAACAGCCACAAAAATAAACATTGTAGGTGTACAATAGTCCCTGCAGAAAGCTGTGGGACAGCAAGTGCTCCTGGGTGTGAGAAGAGCCAGCACTCTTCTACCTCCTGCCACATCAGGGGAGACAACCTGGTGGTGCAGAGTCAGGGCAGAGCTGATCCTTCCCTTCCCATCCAAGGTCAGCAAGAACAACAGATGAGCAAAACCCAGTGCTCTGGCTGAATTTCATTTGAAGAAAGTATTGAGAAGTGGTTTTTAAGGAAATAGGTGCACTGCTTGCAGCAGGTGTTAAACCAAGCAGGTGCACAGCACTAGGTTTTAATGTCTAGAGTTGTACCAAGCTCAAGTTACCTCACCAGAAAAGCAAACCTCAAACCCCAGGAACCTCAGGGAGGGCTTTCAGGCAGGAAGCTCTCAGCAAAAAGGTATTTGGCTCTTTTTCAGGAGCTGGGGATTTTCTCAGCCTCTGGCTCGTGCACCTTTGTACAGTGAGGTGTGCACTGGAGGGGAGAGGTGCTCCTGCTGTCACTGCTGTGTCACACATGCGCAGGGCGGCGAGCTCAGAGCCAGGGAGGGCAGGACAGCAGCTCTGCTCTGCTCTGGTGCTGAGCAACAAACCCAGCCTGGCCTGGCAAGGAAGAATTCAGCTCTTGTAAGAGGTGATTCACCTGCACACAGGAGCAACTGCCTGCTCTGGCAGCCCAGGCTGCAGAGTTATTCATGAAGGGATTTCTGATCGTCCTGGCTGGAGTTTCAGTGCTTGGTAAGTCCTGAGCTCTCCTCTGGTGTCCCTGATGGTGGTGGTTCTGTTTGATCTGGAGTCTGGGCTTCAGTGCTGTTTCCTGAAGTATCACCTAGGGAATGAGCTGTTGTCTGAGCTCTCCTGTGTGTGATCTCTCCTTGTAGGAACTCCCATGGGTGGCTGCTACGCTCGGCACTTGAGGGATTGGTAGGGAGGGGAAAAGGGTTTGTCACTGTGCTAAAACCCCAACCCCACAGGAGTGAAGGACATTCACTGGGGTCAGGGGGCTTTGGATCAGTCTCCTCATGTCTTAAGCAAAGGCACAAATGGATACAAGAGCAGTCCTGATTTTAAAAGAGCTACAAACAAATGATGTAATCTTAAAATGAGGGAGTCCTCATGGAGTGGTTGGGTTGGACAGGACTTAAAGCTCATCCCATCCCACTCCTGCCATGGCAGGGGCACCTTCCACTGTCCCAGGCTGCTCCAAGTCTGTTCAACGTGGCCTTGGGCACTGCCAGGGATCCAGGGGCAGCCACAGCTGCTCAGGGCCTGCCCACCCTCCCAGGGAACAATTTCTCCCTGATATCTAATCTAGACCTTCCCTCTAAAAGCCATTTAACCCTACTCCAGATGTGACAAGCTCAGTGCTGGGTGAATGAAGGATAAACTTGCTCTTTCCAGACACCAGCCTTTCAGCATTCAGCCCTGTCATTCATCTGCTCCTCCTGTGGAACTCCTCAGCCCAAGGGACTGTCACACTGGGAAATCTCCTGGTTTTCCCCTGCTCACACTTGACTGTGCTTGCATTATGCTGCTTTGCATAACAGTGTTCTAGCATGGATAAATGTGGGAAGACAGAGATTTCCTTCTCCTGATAAGATTGGGGTATTTGTGACTCAGTGTTCAGGGTGCTCAGACAGGGAATCCCACCCCTCCATACCCACACTGCTGCCTCCTGCTGAGCCTGCAGTGAGCAGAGGCAAATGTGGAGCTGAGATGAAGTCAGGACCAAGTCTGGAGTAACCAGCAGCCCATTTCTGCACCACTTCCCTGCTCAAAAGCCACACACAAGCCTGAGCAGGACCTGTGCCTTTCTCCTCCATGCAGCCAGCAGTTTGAGGCACTCACACTCAGTTCTGGTCCATGGGGGAAGCTTGGGGTGAGGATCCAGGTGGGATTTAGTCTCTGTTGGATGTGATCTTGTCCAAGTCACCCCCATCTGTGCTATTTTCATTTCTCACCCCACTTTTTCACTGCAGGCTGAAGCCTTCACATGCCCCAGGTGTTTATCAGCACCACAAACCAAGAGCTGAATAATGTATAAATTATTTCCCTTTGAGGGTCTGCCTATATTTGAATTCAGCCTTTATAAATCCTGAAGTTAGAAACTCTTGTGGATCAGCCTGGGGAAAACCTGGCACTGTGTTTTCTGGTGATGAGAGAGACACAAAATCCTCGAGGATATCCTGCAGCACCCCAGAGCAGTTTGCTGCAGTGGGGTCCTGCTGTGCAGGGACACTTTGCAGGGACAGGTGACATTCCTGCCCCACACGGGCAGAGCTGAGGGCTGGGGAAGCAGGGAGCTGCCTGAGTTGTTTGCTGTCACCCTGGCACACCCAGGCCAGAGTCCAGACATCAGTGTCACCCTGTACAGGCAGTTTCCATCCAATAAAACATAAAACAGAGGAGAACAGAGCCACATCTTCAGGGAGGTGACACTGAGCTCTGCATGTCACCTCCCTGAGCAGGGGCAGAAAGCAGAGACATTCACAGATGTGATTCTGGGCTTGAAAACAGGTTCTTGGTCTTATTTTACCACCCATTTAACAGCTCTTAAAGAAACCCACTGGAAAATCAAGGATTCTCTTTCTGACTCGAGTTTTTGAGGTTTTCTGTATAAATTCCTGACTCACATTTCTTTGGGATGATCAGCTGTCTGCAAGAGTGTGATGTGAACACAGTTTGAAGCCTTGCTCTGCTCAAGCTCCCTCTTTTCAGCCCAGCTTTAGCAAAATACCTCAAGATCCATTTTCATCTGGGGGCTGAGATGTCAGAAAATGCTTTTTAATTCCAGTTTCTCTGCTCCTTCAGGCATTGTGACTACAGAGAGATCATCATGTGTGAAACGTGCAGCATTTTCTTCCACAAACTTTGAGAACATCCTGACATGGGAAACAGAGGCAGAAATTCCCCCTGGCACTGTGTTTGATGTCCAGTACAAACAGTATGTGCAGTTTGCTTTTTTGGACTGTTCTTAGGGGTTCCAGAGAGAGAAGGGCCAAGAGAGAAAAGTTGATTTTGCTATTTCTCCTGCCTGTATTATGGTTCTGCTCAGAGGAGAGCTCAGTGAAGGACAGGATTATTCAAAGAGGGAGATGATGCTCATTAAAGCAAATATTTCCATCTTGGGTTGCTCTGCTCCATTACTGAGCTACTCTTGCCTGTTGGGTTTTGTTCTTTTTTGACTTAGAGATGGGAGCATTGAACATGGTGGGGAGTTCTGAGGGCCTGGCAGAAGGCTCACACAGGATGGATCTGTGTGCAAACTCTGAGATGAGAAATGCTGATTTAGAAATGCCATGGAATGGGATGGATGTTGTTGGGAGAGAAATGGAGCTGGAAAAGAGCTTCAAAGGATGGCCTTGCAAACCAGACTGGATACTTTGGAGAAACAGAACTGTGGAAGATGCACTGTAATTACCCACAAAGGGCAGTTTTAGATGTTTGGCTTTAAGGCATTTACAGCATGGTGTGGCAAAAAGCTGACAGGCCAAGAAACATTTATAGTGCTTTGTAATTAGGAAATAATTAACTTCTGATTGTGATGGTGTGAATTATAACACCTTTATGGTCTCACCCTTCACGTGAGACTGAAAATGGAATAAAAGGTTTTTAGAACACCTCTCAGCTGCCCCATCTGTGGGTCAGAAAAGGGCAGAATCCAACACTTGCCTTCAGCAATTCCTTCTCTCTATTCCGTTCTCCTGCTGTTCAACCCAGCAACCCCAAACCCTGGTTTTGCCCTCAGGTATGGAGAGAAATCCTGGCTCACCAAGCCTGAGTGCCAGAGCATCACCCAGCTCTTCTGCAACCTCAGCCAGGAGACAGAGAACTTCACAGAGCCTTTCTACGGGCGGGTCCGGGCCCGGGGCTGCTCCCCCAGCTGGGTGCGCTCCGAGAGGTTCGAGCCCCGCAAAGAGAGTGGGTACCCCTGACCCCAACCCTGCCCTGAGCCCCAAATCCTGCACTGAGCCCCAAATCCTGCCCTGACCCCAAACCCTGCCCTGAGCCCCCAAACCCTGCCCTGAGCCCCCAAATCCTGCCCTGAGCCCCCAGCTCCTCCCTCATGGCACCTGCAGGGCTGCATTTCCCCACTTTCCAGCCTTGCAAGGCTCCAGTGACATTAACCCCGCTGGCCCTGCCTTTCCAGCCGTCGTAGGGGCCCCGCAGGTGGAGCACATCCCCCGTGCCCGCTCCATCAGGTTCCTGATCCAGCCCCCCCTGACCCCCCTGCGGGGGGAGGATGGCCAGCAGCTCACCGTGGAGGACATCTACAGCAAGTTTGGGGCTGTGGATTATCACCTGACAATCTTCAACCAGAGGACACAGCAGCAGGTAAAGCACACGGGCACTGGGCTGCTGGAAATTCTGTTTGATGAGCTGGAGGAGGAGCTCAGTTTACACAGGATGGGGGAGATTTCTGATCAACAAGGGAAAGTCTTGGAGTGTTTGATTCTCAGGACAACATTTGTTTCTTAAATCATGGAAAAAAAGGACTTTCCAAGAGTACTGTATAAGCAGCAAAAAGTAAAACCGTTGGTGACTAAAAATTTCTTAAGTAGCTCAAGTCTTAAGAAACTGAAATGCAAAATTAAATGCAGAGATAATAGGAAACAAAATGATAGAAATATTTACAGTTCCATACATACAGAATAATTCGAGCCCTGTAAGACCTCATTGGTAAATAATATTTTATGCTGAATTTTGCAATCTGAATTGAAGAAAATTTTGTCTTTCCCAAATACAGATTTTACCTTTCTTTTCAACAGTGGACAAAGAATGAGCACAACAAAGAATTTGAAGTTTCCAACTTGGACCCAGACACTGAATACAATGGGACAGTTTATATCTATCTGCTCCAGAGAAGGAGCAAACCTCAAGTATTTTGGGTCAAAACACTGGCAGGTGAGGCTGTTAACTCTGCTGACAAGTCCAGCTGGATACTGCATACACAAAATGCATTGATTTTCAGCATGGAACGTTTCAATAATTTAAAAATCCATTCCAATGAGACTAAACCTGTGACATCACCTAGCCAATTGTGCCATTTTTCTAATCCAGCTCTTTCTCCACTTGTTCTTTCCCCAGACAAGACGTGGGTTCTGTACTGCTTGGTGGCCCTGGCGTTCTGTGCTGGGCTGGTTTTTGCTGCTGGTGTTTATGTGATCTACAAATACATCAAACAGCGCAGTGCCCAGCCCAGAGCCTTGGTGAGTGCCCTGAGCCACTGCAGCTCAGCTGGAAACCACAGATCACCACTGCCTGCAGCTGGAAGGGACCTGGAAGGTCATTTAGTGCATGTCCTGCTGTGGCCCCAACCTGCCTCTGTCCAGCCTGGCCTTGGGCACTGCCAGGGATGCAGGGGCAGCCCCAGCTGCTCTGTGCCAGGGCCTCAGCACTCTCTGAGCAAAGCTTTTGTCCCCAGTGTCCAATCTAAACCCACCCTCCTTCATTTAAAGGGTTAAGGAGCTTGGTCTAGGCAATCACTGCAGGTTACTGATACTTTAAAGTGCTCAGAACCAGCCCCAAACTTTTAGGGAGACAAACCTGAGGCATCCTAAATGCCCAGTTCCCCTTGAAACCCTGGGATTCTCAGCTATCCCTCACCTCCCACAGCAAGAACTGGGTTTTCATGTGAATGAGCTCAAGGATTTTCATGCTATTTCTGGGCTGCAGGGCTTTGGCCAAATCTTGCAGAAGTGAAAGCAGGAGATTTTCTTCCTCATATTTCAAGACTGCTCGGTTGATACACAATGGGAAATGTCTGTATTCCTGTGAATGGTTATTCTCCAGGAGAAAAAAAAAGAGCAGAGTTCTTTTGTCAGCAGAGCAGATCCCTGTAGGATCCCTGGATCCCAGCAGATCCCTACCAGCTTTCACTGACACTTCTCCAAAGAAAATGTTAGAGTAACTAAAGCAAATCTTCAAGGTCACAGCTTCTTGTTAATAACTCGTGGTTTTTTTATCTTCTCCACCAGGACTTCAGAGGGATTTCATCGTTCCAGCCTCTCACACTGACAGTGGAGCACATCATAAAGCCCCTGAGTTTATCCAAACCTTCCCTTTTCATCCCTGAAGTGCAGCTGGCCCAGATGAGCCAACACCTGGACTGGGCCCTGGAGCCACCACGGCCTTTCTGTCCCTACCAGCAGCAGGTGGATGTCCCAACCTTCCAGCTGCCCCCTGAGCCCTGCCAGGTGGAGCCCCCAGCCCTGAGTGCTTACACCCCCCAGGCAGCTGAGCAGAGCCCCAGCCTGGCCCTGACCTACGGGCTGTGCGTGGAGGGCACCCGTGGGAGCCCACGGCCCCAGCAAAGGCTGAAGGAACTTGCTCCAGATCTTTCTGAGGATGGAAAGCTCCGAACCCAGGGCTTGGGAAAGAGCTGCAGCCACTGGGATTACAAAGAGCAGCAGCCAAAGGTGGCCCTGTGGAAGAGCAGGGCCAGGCTGGAGTCGGTTGTGATCCAGGGGAGTCCCGGGCAGAGCCGGCTGCTGCTGCAGAGCGAGGGGCTGGAAAATGCAGAGAGCGTGTCCCGGCTGTCCCTGTCCTTGCTGGAACAGGGAGGCTGCTACAGACAACAGGCAGAGCTGCCCCTGCTGCTGTCTGCAGGGAGAGCTGCCCCAGACTGTGCTCCAGAGGAGGAGCTGGCACCTCTGCCAGCAGCTCTGCTTCTCTCAGTCCGGACTGGGAACGGCTTCCCCGAGAGCCACGGGGAGCAGTGGGTGCTGCCAGAGCCATTCCCACATCCTGCAGGCAAAGTGCAGCTCCCAGAGACTGCAGGCATGGAAATGCTCCCAGCAGCAGAGGAGCTGAGCTGCACAGAGCTGAGGTTGTCCCCAGGCAGGGACAGGGACACTCCTCTCACCATGCTCTTCAAAGACTTGGACTTGAAAGTGCAGTGGGATGAGGAGGATAACACAGAATTTTATTAGGATGACTTCATGGTATTTAAATCCAGATGGTGTTTTCTTGCATGAAACAGAAGCAATGCAAAAGCTGATCCTGGCTGCACTAACACAGCTCGGGGCTGTCTGACTGTTCCATCGGGGAGTTTGGTGCCTTCACTGCTGGAATTACTCCTTGTTACACTGCCATACTGTACCTCTGCACTTAAACAACAGGACTTTATTTCTTGCATATTCTCAAATTTATTAGGAATTGGATTACTTTAAAAGATCCGTGAAGATTCAGTTTACTGAAAATTTAGCAAAATTCACAACAGAAACTGTATTTGCCGTTCACCAACACCGAAAATCGAGGTGTACTCCCCCTTTGAAGAAATTCAAGTATGCAAACCTAGAAGTATTTAATGTACCACAGTACAGTAAAAGAAGTAAATAGTAATGGTGTTCTACTCTTGTATAAGTAACTTGTACAAGAGTATTGCATTTCCCTGGAATGGACTTTGCCTTTAAAGGAGTCCTTGAAACAGGGTAACAGCTCCTGATGCAGCAGTTCTGTGAAATGTGTCCCTGTCCCCTGTGGTCTTTAACACTTGTACAAAGATAAATCCTTTTTTAATACCTGTACAAAGATAAAGCCTTTTTCATCTCTGCAAGAGATTAATGCAGCCTTGGCCCAGTTCTGAGCTTTCTCAGCTGCTGCTCCTTTCTTTCTCTGCAATAGTCACACATCCTCTTCCTCCCCTGAGATCCCCAGGGATGAACACCTGGGATCACATTCCAGGCAGGCAGGGATGTGAGGATCTGCAGCACTCCCAGTTCAACCCTCAGTCTCAATTTATCCCAATCCCAATCCATGCACTCAATAATCCACAAAGGAGACCAGGGAGGCCTGGAGCTCTTCCTCCCAGCCCTCACTGCCCATGAGGAACCTGCTCCATGTTCCTGGCACATCCTCCAGAGCTGCCATCACCATTTTTTGGGAATCAAAATCCTTGGAGCACTTGGACCTCCACCAAAAGGAAGCTAAATTCTAATTCAGGGGCCAGAGGAGGTGATTATTTTCCATTCAGAGGAAAGCACAATTCAGCCTGTTCATTTCCACTGCTGTGGTGAAAAAATGTGTCTGAGGACATTGGTTTTAGAGACATTAAAGAGAAGTGAAAGCATTTACAGGAATCAGCAAGGTTTGACTGGTATGGGGAAGTATTTACTCAAGGAGACCAATGCTGATCAGAGGGAAATTCAGCTGCTCCCACTCCAAGTGCACTTGGGGTTTTCTCAGCCCAGGAAAGCTGAAGCTAAAGGCTAAATTCCACTTGCTTTGGGGTGATTTTGCAAATAATCCATAGGCCCAGGAAGTGAAGATTTTTGATGATTCAACTCAGGATTAAAGGAATGGTCTTAGAAACTTTACAGGCCAAGGTTCAGCTCTGAGCTCCAGCCCCAACAACTGAGGAAGGACCACAGCCCTGTGAGGCCAAAAGGTCAAAATTCCAAGTGTGGTGAGGAAGTGTGAGGGTATCAAAGACTGAAATACGTGCATGGCTCAGGCACTGACCAGCAGGACATTTCCAGGGAGCTCCCTCCATACCATTCACTACCAAAGGGTTTGTGGAATGTGCTTTGATGTTTCCTGTACTCTGTGCTCCAAAAACAACACACAGAAATGCTGGAGCTGGTCCCAAGGACTGGGACACCCCAGGGGTAACATTTTTTTCAATTAAACCCCCCTGGAGAGGCATTTAAACCAGTGATGCCAATTACCTTATTCAGAGTTGCCTGTGAGCTGCATATCTTGTGTCAACAACATTCCCAGTGGTGCTAGCCAGGGATAATCAAAGCCCAAATGTTGGGTTGTGCTGTGAAACAGCCCCCAGCACAAGATGAGTATGGGCAGAGCCATGGAAGGGATGGGGCACCTGGGAGAGCATTTGAATCTGCTGCTTAAATGATGTTATTTTCTATTTTAAAAGCCTTTCCAAATCCCTCTGCAGAACCCCTGCCACAGGGTCTGACCATGGCCAGACTGTAATAAATGTGTGATCCTGCTGGAGGACAGGAGGGAACTGAGGGAAGTCTGGGAATGGACTTTTAGAATGCACACAGGTTCCTTAAAGATGCAAAGTGCACATCCACCTCTCCTTCGGGCCCTTAAACACCTCCAGGGCTGCTTTCCCCCTGGCTGAACAAAAGGCAGGAACGATCCCAGCCCCACCCCACCCTCCCAGCAGCTGCAATGCCCTGGGATCACAGCAGGAGAGCCCCATCCTACAGAGGGACTGACTGCAACATCCTCAACTTCCTGCTTTCGGCAGGGCTTAGTCAATATTGATCTTTGAAGCCTGGATCTTCTGAGCAGAAGGAAGTTGATTCTTGTCTCCTGACTCACCTCCTAAATTTACACACAGCTTCTCAAGCTATTCCTCTTTGGAAAAGCTTGGAAGGAAATGTTGATGCTGTTGAATTTTATTGGAGCAAGGAAAACGTCATCCTTGCCTTCCTCCGTTCAGAACCAAAGGGATCCACTTGTGTCAAACAGCTCCTCCAGAACCTCTTATCTCCTTCTCCTTCTGTGTGGGAACATTTCCAGACAAACAGCAGGATTTCAACATTGTTCCAAAGGTCTCCCCATGCAATCCTTCTGTCCTACCAAGGCTCTCCTCCTGAGCCCTGCTGGCTGCTCCAGATAACAGCTCTGCACAATAAAAGCTGAGGTGCTGTGCCCCAAGGAGCCTGTGTCCCCAGCAGGTGTCACAGCAGTGACAGGTGAGCACTGCAGCTCGCTTGTCACCCCAGAGGAGCAGGTGGCAGCTGTAACCCTAGAGCAAAGCATTGCTCTTTGTCTCCCCAGCTAAATCTGGGAGCTGGCACTGGCTCAGTGCCCGAGCAGCAGCCCCGGGAGCTCAGCAGGGATCCCTGCCCAGGGATGGGCTCTGCAAGCCACGGATCCCATTCCCCCTCCCTGTTTGTTCCTTTGTTTTGGCACTGGAGTGTGCTGTTCTCACAGTCTCAGTCAAAGACAGAAAGGTAATTTCTCACAGGCTCATCCTGGGAAAGCTCAGAGAAAGAATTAAAATAATTATTATCTCAATCTCTGCACCTGGTGTTTGTGAAAGATGTTTACAAGAAGGAGTTGTTCCCTGATTGACCAATGGTGTGAGAAGTGTTTCCTAAACACCAATCAGGTCTTGGGTCCACGATCATCTCTATAAGAACTGTGAATTTCTGTTAATAAATGCCTTTTATGCCATCTGAATCTAGAGTCTATTGTCACCTTCTTACTGTCCCCTACACCATCGTGTAACACTGCAGGGTGTTTGAACACCATGAAAAATCTCTGGCGAGTTTTTAACAAGCTCTGTGAGGAAAATCTTACACGAGGGACAAAAGGAAAGCTCCAAATTCTGGAGACAGAATGAAGGAGAGCTCACAGAATCTCAGAATATCCTGAGCTGGAAGGGACCACAGGATCATCCAGTTCAACTCCTGGCCCTGCACAGACCCCCAACAACCCCACCTTGTGCTTTGTCCAAGCTCTCCTGGAGCTCTGGCAGCCTCGGGCTGTGCCCATCCTCTGGCAGTGCCAGCACCCTCTGGGGGAAGAACCTTTCCCTAAATCCAGCCTAAATCACCCTGAGCCAGCTCCAGGCACTCCCTCAGTTCTGTCCCTGCTCACAGTGACCAAAGATCAGTGCCTGCCCCTCTGTATAAAATCAATTTTACAGCAGAGGGTTGATGTGACAAGAATTAATGAAATAATGAATTTTAAGCAGAATAGATGATAATTACACATTACTTCTCATAATACAAAATTCGGGGGAGCACTCGAGTGGCCATGGATTCCAAAGCAAGGACAGGGAAGTGTTCCTCCCCTTTGGCAGCTCAGCTCACACCAAAGTGCTTCAGACGTGCCAGCCCTTCCTGTTTGCTGCTTTCCCAGGAATGTCACAAACAGCCACCAAAGGAACTTCACACGTGGAACTCCTGGAGTTCTGGTGCTGATCCTGCTGGGTTTCTTCTTTGTTTGGGTGGTGAAGCAAACAAGGTTCCAGAAATGGCTCCTGCTGGTACCTGTGAAGGTTTGATGGTGGAATTCATTCCCACAGAGCCTTCTGACACCACCAGAAACATCTCCTGCTCCTCACATTGCTGGGAAGGGTTTTCCCAAATGCTGGGACTGCAGCACCACTTCAAACCAATGGAAAATCAGCAATCTCTGTTCTCTGACCCTGCCCCAAACTCTCAGCCACCACCAGGGGCTGCTGGGTGCACAAAGCTCACCTGCTCTGAGGCACCAAGCCTCTGCTTGCTGGAAAAAGGAAATAAAGCAGTCACAGCCCCCCAAAACCTGAGAGCTGCTGGAGCTCCTAGTGCAAGCAGACCCTGCCAGGATTTGCCTGGAGCTGGCACTCACTAAAGAGCTGTCAAAGCAAATGACACCACCCTGTCAGGCAGCAGTGCCAAGGTTACCCCAAGGGACATTCCTGGGCAGTGTTAAAATATCCATAAATCAGTTTAGATGCTTTGTGAGCTTCTATCCTGCAAGAGCAGAGCATAACGAGTGCTCTGGGTTTTGGGGGCACCTGTGGCTCCTTCCCCCGTTGGGTCTGGCAGCTCTGGGAGGGGCTGGGCTGGTGGCACTGCAGGAGCAGGGATGTCCCCAGCTGGGCCATCCCCATTGTCAGGGAGGGCTGGCAGGGCTATATTTGACTGCAGGATGGGCACTCCAACATGGGGAACATTCTTCTGGGGAGAGTCATCCTGGTGTCATCAGCAGCGAGAAGCAAAGGCTCCTTTGTCCCTTCCCTCGCCTGGGGACAGGGGCTGTCCCCGCAGCCTTCACCGGGTGAGTTTGGTTTATCTGCAAATAAACTGCTGTTTGTTGGGAGATTTTGTAGGCTCTTCAGAGCAGCATCAGTTGTTTTGTGTGACAGCTTTGAAGCAGACTTTGTTTGACTGCAGAAGTAGATTGTGCTTTGTGATGGAATCGGCTTGAACGATTGTTTTTCCAATGTTGTTCTGATGAAATCCTGGTTTGCTTTGTGTTTTCTCAGCAGAATCTGCTCTGTTTTATTGGCATGTTTAGAAAATAAGCTGCATTTGAATTGAAAAGTGAAGGTTTTAACAGTGGTTATAAAACAATGAAATTTGTGCAGGGAAAAATACAAACCATTATTTAGTAAAAATGAGTCTGTATCAGTAATTATTCATGAGCACAGAAACAAGGCTCTGATGCCCAGGATGACAGGACTCATTCTGCAGCTGAACCACTTCAGAAGAAGCAGAAGCTAAGAAATTACAATGATTTTTTTTTTCCATAAAAGCCTGCTTTATTTTCTTCTTCTTTTACTTGTCAGCATTTGTTGTTTCTTCAAAAGTTAATGCCCATGAAGGAAATATTATCAAGATAATTCTCTATTTTTGTTTGCATGTTGGGATATTTTGCATTTACCACAACAACCCTGCTTTTCCATGGACTGTTTATAAGAAATCTATTTACATCAACAGAAAATTGTACAAGTAAAAAAATTATATGAGGAAATTATACCAGGAAAAGCTGAGGGTTTGTATTTTTATCAAGTTCAGATTGGAAAGCAGCAAAGCTCAAATCCAGGTTGAAGATTTGCCAAGGGAAAATTTCAGTCACGGAACACGAGCTAGGGAAAGATTTACAACTAGGCTTGAACAAATTCTATTCAGCAACAATTACATTTGCAAAGCTGCTTTTCCAAAGTAACCTGAGCTTTTAGAAGCTGTGAATGTGCACAGTGCCAGGATCCTGCTGGGTGGTTGGGGTTTAACTGCAGGGAGAGGGAGATGAGCAGGGATCCACTTGAAAAATGGAATTTAATGGCCAGCCATTAGTGAGAGCCCAAGAGCAGCGAGCTGTGGGCTCCCAGAGCAGAGGCTGGGAGTAGCCAGGGCTGGATGAGCAGGGATCCACTTTAAAAATGGAATTAATGCCCAGCCATTAGTGAGAGCCCAAGAGCAGCGAGCTGTGGGGAGCAGCCAGGGGTGGATGGGAGCCAGGAGTGCCAAAGTTTGCTCTGTGCTTCACCTGGGGAATGGGATTTCTCTGGGAAGCTTTCCTGGTCACTCTTAGGGAAAATCCTGCTTGGTTTCCTGAGCCACTCCTTGTAGGCTGACATTTGGGAGCGTGCTGGTTTCTCCAGGATTTTTACAGCCTTTCCCTAAGAGCTCAGGAGAAACACCTGATCCCTCAGGATGTAAAGGATAAAGATTGTCCTCCTGGAGGGCTGTGACTGCTCTGTGTGTACCCTGGGAATGGCAATTACAGCTCTGGAGAGGGCAGCATGAGGGACAGCTCTGTTCCAGCAGCTGGAACTGATTTGGTGGGAGCTGTCCCTGCCCTTCAGATGGGCTTCAAGGCCCCTTCCAACCCAAACCATTCCAGGATTCCTGAGAAGATCCTGGAGAAACAAATCTACCCACAAGGGGCTGCCTGTTCCTGCTCTGGGACAGCTCCAGCAGCCTTGAGAGCTCCATTTCTCCCTTGAGAGCTCCATTTCCCCCTTGAGAGATCCATTTCTCCCTTGAGAGATCCATTTCTCCCCCAATCCCACTTTCCACAGAAGCACCATGAAGCAAACCCCTCTCATAGTGTGGATGTCACAAAATATTTTTATATGAACCTTCACTCACAGCCCCTGAACGCCAAAGCAGAGCAAGGATTTAAAAAGATTCTGTTAAAGTGTGTGATTTGAATGTTTTTATCTATTCTAGGAAGAAAGTTTGGCTTTGACATCCCACCATGGGAACCCGAGCCTTTTTCCACCACAGAGAGGAGGAGCAGAAGGAGGAGAGGAAACAGAGCTTGGAAATGACCTCCACAACCAGGAAAAAAAGGTTTAAAACCAGGTAAGTCCCAGGCTGAGTCAATCAGGTGCAGACAGGGCTTTCTACACATTCACAGATTTGGAGAATTTTGAGTTTGTGAAATGATGGAACATTCTCTGGATTCTTTTCCATGAATCTGCCCCTGGAAGTGAGGAAGAAGAGACTTTCAGCCCATCAGACCTATCAATAGCAGCTGCCCTTGCCTTGACCTCTGAAACAGCAAAGTAAGTCAGGAATTATAAATTATAACTCAAATATAACCATTGTAGCAACATCACAGCTCTGGATCAGGGTCACAGCCTCCAACTTACTCTGTTGGAAGCAAAAAGAGCAGGTTCAGCCCAGAGGTTCTTCCTTTAAAAACACCTGGCCTCAACTAAAATGCAGGAAATTAAATGATGGTGCCATGTGATAATGAGGAATAATGTGATAATTGTCCTGCTCACAGGTAGGGATGTGAGAGAAACCAGATTTTATAGGAATGAATGGAAAATACTGACAGATTAATAAATGAATAGCAAGAGATGGGACTCTTTCCTAGAAAATCTCAGCCACATCTCTCCTCCCTTTCATCCTTTTCCCAGCTTCCTCCCTGGGATTAAAAGTGGCCAAACAGTGGGTGCCCAGGGAAGTTTGATCTCTTCTGGGACTACTGGTTCCTGTGGGGGATAATTCCCTGACATTCCTCCCCACACTCCATCAGCTGGTGTTTCTGTCCTTAACACTCCTGATTTAACCAAAAAGTGTGCTAGAAACAATAAAAAAAGACACCCAAAAAAAGAGGAAAAAAGTTGTATCTTGACTTCTGTCGGCTTTTATCATCATGTAGTTCCAGGGAGTACAATTTGAAGAGGGAAGCTGAGATCCTGGAGCTGGAGCAGAGGGGGCAGAAGAGGATTCGTTTTGGGAATGACATGGAGAAGATGGAAGAGGAGATCCTGAGGATCTGCAGGCTGCTCCGAGTGAGGGCTGACCGCAGGGGGCTGTGCAGGAAGGTCAGAGCAGACACCTCTGCTGGCAGCAGATGCCTGCAGGGTTAAAATTGTGATCCTACACCTAAGCAGGTGTGTCAGATTTAGCCCTTTTCTGACCCACAGATGGGGAGCTGAGAGGTGTTTTAAAAACCTTTTATTCCATTTTCAGTCTCATGTGAAGGGTGAGACCATAAAGGTGTTATAATTCACACCATCACAATCAGAAGTTAATTATTTCCTAATTACAGAGCACTATAAATGTTTCTTGGCCTATCAGCTCTTTGCCACACCATGCTGTAAATGCCTTAAAGCCTTAAACATCTAAAACTGCCCCTTGTGTGTAATTACAATGCATCTTCCACAGTTCTGTTTCTCCAAAATATCCAGTCTGATTTGCAAGGCCATCCTTTGAAGCTCTTTTCCAGCTCCATTTCTCTCCCAACAACATCCATCCCATTCCATGGCATTTCTAAGCCAGCATTTCTCATCTCAGAGTTTGCACACAGATCCATTTCCCACACAGGTGTTAGGACAACCCCAAAATCCCTCCAGCTAAAGGTCTTGCACCCCTGCCACTGAAATATTACCACAGGTGCCTCAGGTCAGAGAATTGGTGTCATTTTGCACTGTCTTTACCCAGTGTCTCCCTGGCACAGGCTATGGAAAAGGCCTGCCTGGAGAAGGAATTCCTGGAGCTGCGCTCGGGGCGCGCTCCCCTGCTCTGGATCCCGCTGCGGGCACACGCGGTCTGGGAGAGGATGGATGTCACCCTGGCCTGCACCACCCTGGGGTCACCTCTGCCACAGGCCACCTGGTATGGCACTGCCAGCACCCCCTGGGCACAGGCACACGGGGTGACAGCCCTGGCCTGCCAGGAGGGAGGGAGAGGGCACAGAAACACCTCAGTGCCCAGTCCCACTGGGAGACCAGTAAGGACATGGGGGTCTGGAAGCAGTGACATTCCTGTGGGATCCTTCTGGGCCAGGGCTGATATTCATGGGGCTTTCCTTGTTTCCTGGACATTTCTGTGGAATCCTTCTGGGCCAGGGCTGATATTCATGGGGCTTTCCTTGTTTCCTGGACATTTCTGTGGAATCCTTCTGGGCCAGGGCTGATGTTCATGGAGCTTTCCTTGTTTCCTGGACATTCCTACAAGTCTCATTCTGGGCCAGGGCTGATGTTCATGGAGCTTTCCCTGTTTCCTTTGCTTTTCTCGCAGGCAAACTTGGGATTTAAGTCTCAAAACCCAGAACCCCCTTTCAGCACTAAATCACCACAAACACAGCCCAACAAGGCCTGGCTGCCTTGGACACCATGAGAGTTTCAGCACTAAACTGCTGCTGCTTCTACAGTTTGTAAAATACAACACAACTGTCCCTTACTCCCTTTGTATATTAACCAACCTCAGGAGGAGAGTGTTAGGGACTGGGCCTGAGTGCAGCACACACCACAAATACCAGGAATAAATGAAAGACCACCTCAAAAAACCAATCTGCAAAGTGTACTTGGATCAGTTTGAAGCGATTGCCCGTTCCTCCCCTGGAAGGTTTAAGTGTGCAAACATTTGCATTACCCTAATGACTCGTAGGCAGCAGCTCTGCCACTGTGGGAGCTCTGCATGTCCTGTGTCCTTCCAGAACGACCTCTCTGAATTATTCAGAGAGCAAAGAGAATCTGAACCTCCCACACATCCCTGGGGAACACAAGGAAGAGACATCTGCACTCCCTCCCGGGAGCTGCAGGGCAGGGAATGTGAAGGCAAGGCTGAGCAGCCCCACAGGACCATGGAAGGGTTTGGTTTGAGCTGAAGAGGGAGATCTGTAAAAGAAGGAATTGGGTTTACTCCTCCTTCCTGGTGTGGGTCCTTTCCTAACAGCACATTTCCTTCTTCTCCACCAGGTATAAAAATGGAATCCCCATCGATCTCCGCCGAGCCCCAGCAGGAAAATACAAGATCACAAATAACTTTGGGATGCTGACCCTGCACATCAGCAGGTAAAGGCTGTGCCCTTGGCTGAGCTGCTCCTGCAGCTCAGTGAGACCTGCTGGCCCGAAATTCCCAGTCTGTGTCTGATAAACAAACCAAGGAATTCTTCTGGAATCTGACCTTGCCTGCCTTTAGGCTGTTGTGTTTGAGCTAAGCCTTTGCCAATCTCCACAGCAGTTTACCAGGTTTTAAAAAAATCTATGAAAAATAAAACAAAATCAAACAAAATTTAATGGCTTAATTGGCTTCTGCTCCTCTTTTTATGCAGCAGCCACATTTTTTCCTTCAGGGTAAGGAATGCACATGCACTTCATGAGGAGACAAAAAAAAAGTGATTTGGGGTGGATCAGTGTAATCAGAACAACATTAGTTCTGATCTAATCATACAGTGATAGACAATCACTGTACAGTGATAGTGGATAGTGGAATCAAGTGTTCCACAGACCTTTTGCTTGTTCAGTACTTAAAATGTGTTCTTGCTGGGTCTCAAGAGAAAAAAAATTAACTACAAAGAACCAGAAATCCTTGTAATTGAAAGGAAAAGCAGCTTCTGGATGAAATGCAAACACTTCTGGGATTAAAGGGGAACCCCTTTGAATTTGTCCTATGAAATTTGAAGGAGGGGAAGTTATTTTCTTTTTTTCAGATGCTCCATGGAAGATTCTGCTGAATACAGTGTGGAGATAAAGAATGAGTATGGTGAAGCTTATTCCTTTGCTACAGTGCTTGTCAGGAGTAAGTACAAATATTCCTTTGGGTTTCAACTTCCAAATACTGCAGAGTCTTCCAAATATTTTCATTATTTGATAGGCACACACCAGCACTCTGGAAAAGGACAGAACAGCTTCTCTCCCTTAGTCACTTCTGGGCCCAGCCAAAGTTTTTCCTTTCAGATTCCATTTGGACACAGCTGTCCTTTCACTGGGATAAAACTGTACTAAATTTAGGTGCTTGTTTCTTCTGGACTGCTATGAAACAGCCCCACAGTGAAACTCAGCAGTTTTCAAGAATCCCACACCACCCTCTGGGAATGCTGTTAAAACCCAGGGGTTTTTATCAAATCTTTATTTTGTTAGGTTTGAACTTGCCTGCTTGAAAAGGCAGAAGCCAAAGTGCCAAAGCCCTCCTTAGCTCTGAACAGCTGAGTGCACGTGAGCGTTTGGAGCAGGACTGCTCCCACTGGAACAGTCAGGGAACAATTTCCTCTGCAGACACATCCCCAGTGGCTTGTGAAGGGCATCAGCTGTCAAATGAATTAAAGTTTTACCTCCTGGTGACACTTTAAAGGTTCAAATTAAGGGTTGGCTTGAGGGAAAAACAGTTTGCTGAGCATCACTGGGTGTTTTTAAGAAGATAAACACTCCATGAGATTTGTTAAATGTATTTTCCTCTTGTCTTATAGAATATTATGGAAAGGAGTCAGGATTTGATTCAGAAATATACAAAAGTGAGTAAATCATTGATGTTATTATTAATTATATTATAGCCTGATGCAATTTGATTTTTTTTTTCTCTCAGAGCTTTTCCTGTCAGTCTGACTGCACATGCAAAGTGTGCACTCTAAATATACGATAATATATCACTCTAAATATATGACAATAAAAATACTACAGGAGGAAGGCTCTGGAAGTCTCTTTATCATGCTGGCTTTTGTTCCACAGGATCCCTTTTGGCCAGAGAGGCAGATTTTGCTTTTCCACTGAAACCCTTATTTGCAAGAGAAAAGGAGCCTTTCACCCTCTCCTGTTACTTCTCCTCTGATTTACTGGACCACCAAAGAGGCATCACCTGGTTCAGAGATGGTTTGTAGGCAACAGCTGAGTTTATGTGCATTTACCTCTGGGAATATCCCACTGGAATTCATAGCTGTGATTGAATATTCACAGGGAAAAAAAGAAAATCATTGAAATTTAAGATTCCTGAGCTGTTCTCAGCTCTGCTCAAGCTACAGATGTTACTATTTAATGTTTGTCTTTTCCCTGTTTGTAAAGGATGATAGCATTGAAATGTTTTGGAGGTAGTAACATTCCTGTTCATAAGAATGTTTGAAGGGCCTTAGTTTGAAAAGCCTGTGAGAAAACTTTTGGATACTCTGTGTTGTTCTGCTGGCAATCAAGGATTTGGGTCTGTCTGTGGATCAGAGTCCATGGTTGCAATTTGGAGGCACAAAAATAACACCAGGAATGTCAGAGATGCCTCATCTCATTCTGTGCTTTTTGAGGCATTTGGAAAGAAATATTGCCACTCCTAAGGAGGCAAACCCAGGTGAACTTCCTTTGCCCTTCTCCTGCTGCAGGGGAGCTGCTGCAGGACTCAGAGGGGCAGGAGCTGAGGAGCCAGGGCCAGGAGGCCTCTCTGACAGTGCCGTGTGCTCACAAGGAGGATGAGGGCTTCTACACCATCCGTGTCCCCTCGCTGCATGGATACAAGGAGCAGACCACTTACGTGTTTGTCAGAGGTATCTGCAGAACCAACACATCTCCTTTCCTAAGACCTTGGCATAAAGGAATTCCCACCCTCACACACGATTTTGTGTGTGGATACAATTATCACAATGACCAAATCTTATTTTCGCTGGTGATTTCGGTATTAGAAAATAGAAATTAGAAATATTTGTGTTACTGGGATAGCCCTTAGACACTTAAAATTAAGCTACTCAACGAAAAATTTGGCAGAGAAAAGAACAAAACCACCCTCAGTTGGTGTTTTACAGATGCTGCAGCACTAACAGCTGGTGCCCCAGGATCCCCCCTCATGGTGAAATGCCACGATGTGAACAAAGACTGCTTGCTGCTTTCTTGGGTAGCACCCAGTGATGATGGAGGAAGCCCCATCCTGGGATACCTCATTGAAAGGTCTGTAAGGCATCACCTTGGAGCTGAGAAAGCCCATTTTACTGTGGGACTGGAGCCAAGGAGCCCGTGGCTGTGTTTCCCTGCAGGTGTGTGGCTGGCTCAGAGCAGTGGCTGCAGTGCAGTGCCCAGCCTGTCAAGGGCTGCAGGTGCCCAGTGCTGGGCCTGGCTCAGGGACAAACCTACCAGTTCCGGGTCAAGGCTGTCAACAAGGCTGGCACCAGCCACCCCTCGAAGGCCAGTGACCCTGTCACAACCCAGGACCCCAGCAGGGACAAGAGAGTGACAGGTTGGTACCAAAGCCAGGACAATTTGCTCCCCCAGGAGCACGGGAGGCTGCAGGAATAACTGAGTGCAGATTGTCCAGATCCTCCCTATTCCCACAAATGTCTTTGCTGAGCCCAGCTTGGGATAATTTTGAACAGAAAAAGCTCAAAATACCACTGTTTGTGACATAAAATGTGTATAATTACACAGAGAACCAGTGATCCTGTCCTGGGTTCTGTCTTTCTCCCAAACACCTCCCGTGGGTGGGTAACACTGCCCTGTTTGTCATTGCAGTGATTCCATACGATGAGGGCAGGACCATAGAAATATCCAAGGATGACCTGGAGGGTGAGTTCAAATTTCCCCAAAGGGTTTGTCTCCTTCTTTATATTGAAGAATCTTAATGTATAGTGGGAGAACAGAATCCATTGTAAAAAAACTTTCTTTTCCTGCCACATTATCACCAAAGCCTTTTCTGCCTTCCCATAGGACACATTAAAATTCCCTTGCCACCCACCAATGTTCACGCAAGTGAGGTCAGAGAAGATTACGTGGCTTTGGCTTGGGATGAACCAGATCCAAGAGGCAGAGAGCCACTGAATTATTATGTGGAAAAGGTAAGAAAATAACAGCACACAGGAGGGGAGCTGCAGAGCAGAACCATCCCTTTCTCAGCTGGGCCATGGCACAGGTGAGGCCATTCCCAGTGAGGAACTGGGGAGATGCAGCCTCAAACCTGCTTCAGCCTCCTCCAGCCCCACAGGTGCCCTGAGCCACAGCCCTGACTCTGACACCAGCTCAAGGACTAATGATTAACAAGGAATGGACAAGGAATTCTAACACCACAGACCAGAGGCAGAATTCTAACAGGAAGAACTGTTCCTGTCCTACAGCCCTGAAAGGTGGAAAAGCTGTGAAGAACTGCACAACAGCTGTCCTGTTCCCCACTAATCATTCTGTTGGTTAATTAATATCTTCTGCCAATCTCCTTTCATGCATTCTTATTTCTCACCTCCTGTAGCAAGGGGCCCTCTGCTGCCAAGGGTGAAAAGTTCGGGTGCATCAACAAGAAAAACATAATTCGTGGCTTTGGTTTCTGTTTTGTTTGGAGCTTTTTTTATACTCCTTTCCTACAAAGCCCAGCTTTGCTATTGGTCAGGAGGGTTTTGTGCTCACATTAGGACTTGTAAATCATCACTTTTTCATTGCAGTCACTCGTAGGCAGCAACTCCTGGCAGATGGTGAACCTGGAGATGCCAGCAAATTCCCCCAGATTTGCACTCTTCGATCTGGCGAAGGGGAAATCGTTCCGGTTCCGCGTGAGATCCATGAACAAGTTTGGGATCAGTGAGCCCTCCCTGCCCAGCCCCCCCATCACTGCTGGGCCTAAACTGGGTAATTATGGCATTATCTGCTCTGCACTAAGCATGGGCAGGGGGGCATGCACTGAAAGGAAGGAGGGGGATCCCCTGCCCACGCTCTCCTCTAAACTTTGTGGTCTATGATTACACAGCAGTGGCTTTGATATAAGGAAATCTCCTGAAGCCTTAAATCCTTCTTTAATTGGTTTGCAGTTGGTCAGGGCAGTGTTAATCTAAGCAAGCAGTGAGCAGGGAATTACATTTAATGAAATAGGAACAGTTGAAGGCTGTGTTTAATCCAAGGATGCTTCCAGCATGGTGTGAGGGGGGTGACAGCGTGGAAGGAATGACAGAGGCTGCAGCAGCCCGGGCTGGGGGACAGCAGCCTCTGCAGGGCTGCTTTGGGTTGTTTTCTCCCTGGACTGAGCTGACAGTAAGAGGGCCAAAGGCTCATGTTGGTGTTTCTCTTCTGCAGAGAGATGAGCACTGATTCTCTATTTGTATATTGTCCCATGCTGAAGCTGCTCCAGTGTTCACTCATAAATGGAAATGCAGAGTGAGGCAGGTCCCAGTTCAGGGTGGAGCCAAGGACAAGCAAGAGATGAGCTTTGTTTCTCCTCTACTTCAGAGGAGGTTGTGTGGGGTAACTGCAGAAATCAGTGGGAGAGGAAGAAGACATCTGGCAAACAGATCCTGTAGAGTGGGCCCCGTCCATGGCATTTTGCTCTCATTCCACAGAGTCCCAGAATGGTTTGGGTAGGAAGGGACCTCAAAGCTCATCCATAGGCAGGGACCTTCCACTATCCCAGGCTACTCCAGCCCCATCCAGCCTGGCCTTGGGCACTTCCAGGGATGGGGCAACCACAGCTTCCCTGGGCAACAATCTGAAACTGGTACTCTGGAAAAAGTGAATAAATCAAACAGACCAACTCACTTATAATAGTTTGGGCTTTTTAAAATTATAGATGTTAACCCTGACTACTTTTGGCTGTGTTTTTTGTTTGTTCCTTCCCTTTTTCAGCTCCTCTGCCTCCACCATCTCAGGTTTTGGCACTCAGAGACACCAGGACATCTGTTGTTGTGCAGTGGGACAAGGCCAAGGATGGCCTGGAGCCCCTTGGCTATTACATCTACTGCCGGGAGACGGGCACGGAGGAATGGCAAACAGTCAACAACAAGCCAGTGACAGGCAACCAGTGAGTTCAGCTCCTCTGCTCTGCTCAGGGACACAGGGGCCCAACCTGCATTCTTCTCTTTCTGCCTGGAGTCGTGTTTCAGATAAAAAAAGAACTTCCTTCAGTCCCCAGACACAGGCTGGCAGGCACAGCAAGGCCACGGCCTGGGGAGGGCTCAGGGTTGCTCCAAGCCTGGTTTTTAGAGGCAGAGCTGGCAGCCAAGGCTGTGTGCTCCTCACAGAGCCTGGGGCACCAGCACTACCACATTCCATGGGTTTGCCCATTTTCCAGTAGAGTAACTCGGTGTCAATCACATGCAGAATTTACAGTCACTCTCCAGCTGTGGGGGTCACATGTCAAGCAGAAAAAGTCCATTAAAAAGTCCTGTTTATCTCCCTGCCAATGGTGATTCCTCCCCATCTGATCCATACCCACTGTGATTTATTTGGAGCCATTTCATGTGACACATTAATTTGCAATGACAAATAATGACTTTGCAAGAACAAAGCCTTATTAAAGTGTGTTGCTGTCTGTTTCAGCACTCTTTACCTGTGCACAAGCAAACACAAAAAAAATAAAATATTCATTTGTTCTCCCAGATTTACTGTTCCTGGGCTGCAGCCTGGAAAAGAATATGTGTTTTGTGTGAAATCTGTCAGTGAGGCAGGACTGAGTGAGAGCTCACCAGAAACAGATCCCATCGTTGTCAGGCCAGCCATCGGTGAGTAGTGACCAAAATTAAACCCCTCCAGCCCCATCTCTCCGGCACAGCCACTACTGCCTGCTATGGTGACAGGGAGCTCATTTTCTTGTACCCTGCAGTTTCTACCACCAATTACACTTGTCAAGCATGGACAGAGTTAATTAATTAGCATTTTGACCTAGCAGTGTTGTTACATTTGTGGTGTTAATTTGGCTCTGGGTACAAATGACCGTTTTAAGCGCTCGGTTATGTTATATCTGGAAATCAACACTGGGAATTTCTCAGGGAAATTAGAAAATCCTACAACCACACCATCCAGGATCTAACCCTCCATGTTCCCCATTTGATCAACCCACTGCTCCCATCTTTTGTGCCACACAAACCATAACGCACCAGGCAAGGTGCTGAGGCACATCCGAGGCTTTTGCTGTGATTTCCGAATGAGAACGTGGACGTTGTGGTGACCACTCCTGTTCTGTGTCCCCCTGTGCCCAGCCTGTCCCTCGGCCCCACGTGACTTTGTGCTGCTGCACTGTGGCAAGGCTGAGATGACCATCAGCTGGAAAGCCCCGAAGCACAAAGGAGGAACAAAGATCCTGGGATATTTCCTGGACCAGCACGACCACTCTGAGCCAGACTGGCACGAAGTCAACGCTCAGCCCGTTCCTCGGCGAGTTTGCACGGTACCCATTGGAGCACAGCTGGGAACAGCTGCACCAAGGGCTGAGCTGGGCTTTTTCTCCTTCTTCAGGGTCCTGCTGGCCTCCCCAGGCAGGCAGGGCTGAACTAACCCTGTCTGCCCTCCTGCACCCCAAGGTCAGCAGCCTGCAGGAGGGGCACCTGTACCAGTTCCGTGCCCGTGCCATGAACAGGGCTGGAGTTGGGGAAGTGTCTGAGCCCAGTGACTTCTTCAGATGTGAGGAATGGACAATGCCAGAGCCAGGTATCCCTCATGTAAAACCATCCAGGAAAATGTCACGATTTTTCTGTTATCTCCTCACTCTTCCAAGGGGTTTCCACCATAGGAATGGTAGGACAGAGAAGCACAAAACACTTCCAGGGATGTTCTGATGCAGGGTGTTATTCCTGCATTACACAGATAGAGCACCCAGGTATTTTTAATAGTATTGTTTCCAGAGAATGAAGGATCAGGAGCTAAACTCTAAATCCCTTTTTCCTTACACCACTAAAGCAGCTGGTTATGCTATTTTATAAAGCTACTCCTAATTACCACAGCAAGCATCCCCTACAGACCCACTATTGAACTGCTGCCTTAAGCTCTGCTCTCTGATCCCACCCCAACTGCATTTTCCCTGTTCCCTGTGTGCCAGGCCCTCCCTACGATGTCAGGTGCACAGAGGTGAGGGACTCCTCCCTGCAGCTGCACTGGGAAGCTCCTCTGTACCTGGGGGCAGGGCCAGTCACAGGGTATTTCATAGACCTGTGTGAAGAAGGCTCTGAGGAGTGGAAACAAATCAACAAGCAGCCCACAGGCACCACCCACATGAAGGTCTGTACCTGCTCTCAGTGTCCAAGTGCTGCTTGTCTTAGTCTGACATTAATTCCTGGCCGTGTTTCCTGCAGGTTTCAGACCTGGAGACAGGGAAATGTTACATTTTCCGAGTACGAGCACTGAACAAGGCTGGAGTTGGACCCCCTTCACTCCCCTCAGATCCTGTGGTGGCTAAAACCAAACCTGGTATGAAGCTAAAAGCCATGAGACTGGGCCAGTCTATAAATAAATGTATGATTTGGGTGAAAATCTGCTTTGTGACACATCACCTACTTGTTTCACAGCAAGAAACACCCTCAGTAAAACAAAGATGAACAAATCAAACTGCCCAAATTAATTAGCTCTAACTGTGCACTCTGTGGTTTGGTTTGGGGGTTGTTTTTTGAGTTGGATGTGCAGAAACTCAGCCCTGGTCTGCTTTGGTAAGGAATGTTTTGGGGGTTTTTTGCTCATACAGGCACAAATGAAATTGAACTCGGGGTGGATGAAGAGGGTTTCATTTATATGGCCTTTGAAGCTCCTGAGAAGAATGACTCCTCTGAATTTATCTGGTCAAAGGACTATGAGGGACCTCCAGATGCTGACCGAGTCCAGATTGAAGAGAAAGGCAATAGGTGAGTATCTAATGCACACTGAGAAAATGAACTGGTGAGTAAAGAACACATTAAACACCAAGAAAAACGTGAAGCCAAATGTTTCCTTCTCCTTTCCCTGATGCCCAGCCCTGGAGTCCATGCAATGGGCTGTTCAGTGCAGTCTGGGGAGCAGCTGCCATCCTGTCCCCAATACCTTTACCTTGCACCTCAGTGGCATTTATAAATTCCAATGAGTTCTATATTTCCTGTTCTGGGTGTATCAAATTCTGTCACAGTAGACATAATTTCTGAGGAAAATATAATTTTTGCTATTATTCTTTTTACTTTTAGATCAAAACTGATCCTGAAAGAGCCCTCAGAAAAGGACCTGGGTGTGTATTCAGTGGAGGTCACCGATGTGGATGATGATATCTCTGCCAGCTGCACTTTAACAAAAGAAGGTAAAAACTGATAATTGCCAACAACAAAAAACAAATGTGCTCTCATTTTCTAATCTGAGATGTTTAGAGGAAAGCTTCTTGCAGAAGAATAGTGAGTGACTAATGTCACTTAATGATAGCACTAAAAAGATGTTTCCCATTCCTTGAAGGCTCGAGGGGAGTTTCTTTTACAGTCCCCTGAGGAAAGATTCCATGCTCCTGCAAAGTAATTTTTCCACTGCAGTTCAAGTTTCACATTTGGCTATACTGTCACAGTGATTTAAGACTTCTTTAGCACACTCCCTGAATTGATCCAACCAACCTTTTATTCAGATATAGCCAACAATTCCCTTCACCACCTTTTCTAGCCCTCCCCATTACTGAATGTTTTATCTTCTTTATGACATAAATAAAGTACATCAACAAATTAAATTTAATTGATACAATTCATTTGTTTTGGCCCAGTGTTGACTTTTTATTCTGTAAGAGCCTGAGGTGAGAGATGTGGGACATCTTCAATACCTTTATCAATCAATACCTTTACTATTGCCTATAGCCTGTCATAACTACTGTCATGACCATGTTATGGTCATTACTGTCCAACCACATGAGTTAGTGTGGTACAATTTAAGCTTAAAGTTGTTTTTCAGTTTTCTTGAAGTGGAAAATTCTTAGAGCTTTTTTCTACTTGCTACATCAGCATGTTTGTTTGCCTATGGTATCTTCTGCTTTTCCTAAGACCTATTTCTGCTTGGTAAAAACATCTTTTTTGTTTGTGGTCAATATATCCTTTGGTCTAGTCATAAAACCTCCTTCCAGCTCGACTTAACCTTTGCTTTCTTAGTTGTCCAGTAAGGCTGGCTCAGCAATTCTTAATTTAGACATCTATTATTCTTCTGTATCAAAACTTGCTTCCATCTCTATTCTGTTCTCAGGTTCTACATTCAGAGAGCTTTCTGCCAAGCATCCATATCTGTGAAACTTCCCTGTCAAACTTTCATCTTTCCCAACACCATTCTCTGTATTTCAGATCTGGACAAGTTACTGAGGCGTAGCCACGAGATCAGGAACCCACGTAAGTGGAAGCAGCAGAAAGCCACGAGCACGGGGCCAGCCTGGGAAAAGGAAACCCAGCCCAGGCCTGAGCCAAACCCTGTGGTGTGACTGCCCTGGTGGTTCTCTCTCAGTGATCAAGCTGATATCTGGCTGGAACATCGATGTTCTGGAGAAAGGGGAAGTGAGGCTGTGGCTGGAGGTGGAGAAGCTGTCCCCAAAGGCTGAGCTGCACCTGATCTTCAATGACAAGGAGCTCACCAGTACCCCAGTAGGTTTTATTCTACACTTAATCTTGACTTATTTTCCCACTGCTGAACATGGCACATTCCCAGGTTTCTGAATTCCCATCAGATATTTTGATGGGGATTTTGAACTGAATACAGGCAAATCTCATGAATTCTAAGAGCAGGTGGAAGTGATTTATTTCTCAGTCCAAAGCACTGGAAATAACCCCGTGTGTTACAGCACCCTCCAACCTCCTCAAACATCCACAAAAATGTCCAGGCCTCCTCCTTGTCCTCCCATATCAAATTAATATTAGAACATTTAAAAAATACTTGGAATGAGAGGACCAGAGGGGAGAACAGTTGAGAATGAAGCACAAATATAAATCATGGGCTGTCAGCTCAGTGCAGAGCAGCAATGCCCAGATAACAACCAGGACCCCCAGAACAAAGGACAGGACCAGGCCAGAGCAGTTTGGAGCTGTCAGTGCCCGTTGAGGGGGTTAAATCAACATGTAACAAGTTTATCCAAGGCTTTATCTCTTTTAAAATCTGTCTCCTCTCCACTGGAGAACTGACAAGGATCTGCACAATGAAAAGCATTGATCAGGCTCGTTGGAAGGACAATATTTGCTCAGAGCAAAGGGGCAGTGAGGCAGAATTATGATATTTGTGTTTAGGCACCTGGCACTTTCAGGTGCAGGAGCTCAGTGGTACCTGCACCTCAGCAAGAGGGGGAAATATTCCTCATCCTGGCCAGATATGGAATTATCAGAGATTACAACCAACTGCAACAGTTCCACACCACTAAAAATCACAGATATTCTAGTTTCAGCTCTGTAACACCCATCAAGGAAGAATGTTTTGGGTTAGGTGGGTTTACAGAAGGTTTCTCTCTGCTGGAAGCAATTCTACCATTCCTACACACAGAAATAACAGGTGAATCCCACAGCCTGGCACAGCACAGTGCTCTGCCCTCCTTAGCCTGTAAAATGAGGGGAGGTTATAAGGATACAGGTACAAAATAACTGAAATATCTGCTGTAGAAGATGCTGTGCCAGGATCTGACCTTGGAGCAGCTCTGCTGTGGAAAAACCCTTCAGTTTATCCTATTTCCTTTGCTTTACACAGACACACAAAATCAACTTTGTCAAAGAGAAAGGCCTCGTGGAACTGATAATCCAGGATTTCTGTGCTGATGACAAAGGGGTGTACACAGCCCAGCTCAAAGATGGGAAAGCCAAAAATCATTTCACCCTTGTTCTCCTGGATGAATGTAAGTGGAAATTCGGGATCAAATATAGACTGCCATGCTCAGTGGAAAGTTTGTGAGGCACTTAAGGCCCCAAAGTATTTCCAACAGTTCTAATGGCACACTGGGAATGGGGAGAGCAAATTTTAGCCCAGATTTAAAGTCCAGGAATCATTTAAGAAATGATCTGAATCTCTCTTTACCATAAATTAAAGCTTTTGGTCTTATAAATAGGTGCTTGATGATAAAAGCAGTCTGCTGAAGTGGAATGCTTAGTTCTTTCTTCCAAATGTTTCACATATTAGCTTGCAGTGGTGAACTGTGCCTTGGCAGCAGAGTGGAGTGTGTGTGGTCATTTATCTCGGGGCAGGATCAGGCTGGAAATTCAGTGTATTTAGCAGTTGGTTGACTGCACTGAATGCAGTAAAGGAAGTGTCAACTGCACTCCAGGACAAGGCACAAAGCTCAACGTGGACATGCAGTACAGAGAGCCTCCTAAAATTAATTTAAAATAGAAAGGAACAAGATTATCATTCAAATCCTTCCCCATCGAGTGCCAATCTCTGGTTTCAGTTCTCTGTATTTTGCTTTCAAGTGACCTTCTAAAGCTTCCTAAGTTTTTGAATGGAAAATGTCTACAAAATGTCAAATCTCCCTGACTCCCTGGAGAGACAAAGGCATGTCCCCAGAGGGATTCAGCACTTGCTGGGTTCAGCACAGAAAATTAATTTGATGAGCTGTGCTCTAGAAGTGCCCATTTCTCTTTACTGACAATGTAAAGGCAGACACTACAATTAGATGTGGTTGTGCTCTCTGCCTTCTTCAGTGTTTCTTACTTTTAAAATATTTTCATTTCAGATTTTCTAGCCTACCTTTTGAGGTGGTGAAATCCTGTATTTAATTTGCTAAATGCTCAATGGTCGAGTGGCTCTTTTGTTTTAATGAAAATAACTGTTAGGCTCTCAGCATAAACAAACAGCATAACTCTAATGATAGCACCTTTTGTACAGGAAATATCCAATAATGGGAGGGGTGTTGACTTTGTCTTTTGCTATTCCACAGCTTTTGATAAAGTGGCAGAAGAAGCTGAAGCAAAACGGAGACAATGGAAGAAAAAGCAGGGTAAGATCAGCCAAGGGTTAAGGACTTGTCAGAATGAGACCAGAACGAGGCAAAACCCAAGTGCATTTATTTCACTTCATCATCGTTTTAAACACATTATTTAAGCTGATTAAGACACTAGGATAAGACCCCTTGTTTTCAGAGACTTTGCCCTGCCCTTAAAAATCAAAACTTTAGCCAAGCTAGGCAGATTTATCAGTAGAGATCTCCTGCACCAGCGCTGTGGCACTGAACACTTTCAAACTCTGATAATCCATTCTGCAATTAGGATCCACTGCCTTTCCTTGTGAAAAACGGGATTTCTAGCTAAGTTTGTAAAGATCCATGCATTCCACTTTCACCTCCCACCTTATGCTGATGAACAAAGAAGTTTATAAAACCAGTCCATTGGAAAAATACTACAATTGGAAAGGTGATTCCCTGCTAATGAGGATAAAAATATTCACTTGATAGCGACTGTGACACCACACTATAAATCCATTCTCCTTGTCGGCTCCAGAGCTGCCCAGCAGAGGGTGAAAGGATCTAAAATAATTTATTTCACAGTTTCCCCTCCCTGTGGAACTCGGGAATTCCCAGGTGCACTGCGGGAATGCAGCACTAGATGGAAGCATTCCCCCAGGAAAACAAGGGCACCACACAGAGATTTCTTCTCCTTTCCAGGTCCACATTTCATAGAGAACCTGAGGTGGAAAGTTTTGGAGAGCTGTGAAGTGCTCCTCACCTGCAAGGTAACAGAGCCCGGGCTGAATTCCTTCAGCATTCAATTTGAGGTGTAATTTTCAGAGCATATGAGCAGTGCTTTGCTTTGCTGCAGAGCAGTGGCAGCAAGGACATGGTTTCTTTGGGGCAGAAATTTTAACAAAGAAGGGAAATTCTCAGATTCTGCAGTAATGTAAGTGATGGCTCATATTAGGACATCCAAGAATTAAGAAATCAAATGTATTTTGACTTCAAAATGTTGACTTCAAACAGGCAACAAACCTGAGGAAAGACACCAACTTCCAGTGGTTCTTCAATCACAAAGCACGAGCTGGTGGAGTGTTTGATCCACAGACTGGGATGGGAACTCTGCAGATCTCAAAGGTCAAAATAAATAACCCTAACCCTACCCCTAATCTAACCCAAACCCTAAAAAATATCAAACAGCTCAGAGGTTCACAGAAAAAAGGCAAAAAATATGGGCTGATCTTATTAATACTCCACGTGGGTTTTGGGTAGTGCCCACTGAGTGTAAGAAACACTGAGAAAAGCAGAAGAGAAGAAACTTTTAATGTTCCAGTCAGATTCTGAATCTGAATTCTAGTGGAATTCATGGCTGAGGGTTGGAACTAAACAATCTTTAAGGGCCCTTCCAACCCAAACCAGGCTGTGATTCTAAGACCTAATAAGAAATAAGATGTTTTTAACAGTGGGTGGCTGTTCAAAGTTTAACACATCCTGAGAGGCTGAAAAGAGCAGGTTTCACACAGGGACTGAGGGCAAAACCTGAGCTACTGACCCCCCAAAACCAACAGTTTCTGAACCAGACCCTCCCTATCCTTTCACAGGAGGTTTTGGGGCAAATTCACCTCTTTTTTTCCCCCTTGTTTCTGCTCAGTTCAAGCAAATTCATAGGGAAGGAAGAAGAAAATCTCAGCTTCTTCCCCTTTTCCAAATCCTGCCCTGTTTCAGTGATATGGGAAACTTCTTTGGGAGGGGTGTTGTTTGTTTTGGGGCTTGTTTGGGTTATTTTAATCAATATTACACATGCACACACATATTTGGTAGGTAACCAAAGCAGATGAGGGCCTGTACAAAGCAGTTGTTTCAGACAACCGAGGAGAGGACTCCACCCAGCTGGACCTCACAAAAGGAGGTAAGAGAACCTTGGATCACACAATAAGACACATTCACACCCCTGCCCCGAATTCATTTTGGATTTAAAACCAAATATCACTTCCTATGAAACCTTCATGTCCTACGTGCTTTTACAGGAGTTAAAACCCACATTAAAAAGTTACTAGTCAAATTGAAAGTTTCCTCCTCTACATTCTAATGTCATTTCCACCTGCAGTCATTTCTCAAGCCAGGACTGCATTATAAATTCTGTCAAGCCCCAGAGATAAAAGCTCAGGGATGTTTCAGTCACTCCAACCCAGAATCAATCAGAAGGTTCTGCTGCCCAAGATTAAATCCTGCCCCGACATCTGGAATCCATCATTTAAACCTGGTCCATAAATCTCCTGTCTGGGAGGCAGTTGGCTGCACATGGTGAGTGTGAAGGAAGATAGAAGCATCTAAATTTAGTAAGAAATGTCCTGAAGCATCTGAAAACAAATGAATCAGAGGCAAAAATCCCATTCCTAGTGAGCTTTGCCACAGAAAAAGGCAGCAAATAACCCGTGGATATAAAACATCCTATAAAAACCACAGTGAAACTGGATGTGATTTGCTGTGATTTGTATTTACAGACACTTCAATCTTTGTCTTTCAGCCTTTGAGGAGCTTCTGAAGGAGCTGTGCAGGCTCAGTGGTATGTCAGCAGAGGGGAGAGCTGGATGGCACAGCCAGAGCTCCAGAGCTGTCCCTGGCTGTGGAACAAGCACAGCACCACCCTCACTGCTCCTCTGGCTGGGATTTTGGGATGGAACAGGTAAATCTGCCCATTCCTCCCCCATTTCAGTCTTTCCCTTCCACCACCAGCTCTTTCTGCTACACCTCTGAAAATCCAGCCTACTGAGGAAGGCATCAAAATCTACACAGATGTCAAGTACTACACAGACTACATGAAAACCACCTGGTACCACAAGTAAGTCCCCAAAGAATATTTGCAAAGCTTCTGGAGCGCTGGTGCTTGCAGCTGTTTATCCAAAATTAAACATTTGGGCCCAAGCCCATCCATTTTTCAGGCAGCTGTGGATTTGTCTGAGTAAGGGCTGAAATCCACAATTCACTCCTCTCCTGGAACATGTCTGGGAATTCCAGAATGAAAAGTCATGTTATTTTTATTGTAGCACTGCAGAAATATTTATAAGTGATCATCTTTCCTAGAATAATAATGATGCTGCACTTAAAATACTGCTCAGTTACTGCCTCCTTGGTTACAGACAGAATTTTTTCAAGCTCTGTATTTTTACTACTTCATGTTTTCCTAAACCACTCTCTTCCCCCACTCTGACATAAAAATATTCCTAAAATTTCAAAATTCTTCCCAAACACTGACTAATTTAACCTCATACTGTCCTCCTAAATAGAGAGCTGGTGTTTTATTAGATACCACCTACACATGGAGATAAGGAGGTGAATTTTGAATAACATTCAAGGGCTAAATACTTACAAATATTCAACATCTAAATGGGATTTAATCCCTTAAATAAGAACTAAGAGGTCTTTTGTAGAGTTTGTGAAGCTTTGGCAAACTGCCTGAAAGTACAGCCCCATGGGATTTCCTCTCTCCATGAAATAAATCCTGACTCCCACACTTCGAACCACCACAGGTCTAGAACAAAGTGATTTCTGCAGCTCTCCTAAACAGGACTGAAATGTTTACTCAGGGAGAAACAACTGGAAAGCCGGGACAGGATGAGAGCTGGGAGCACCATGAACCAGATCTGGCTGCACATCCTGGACCCCAGGGAGGCTGATAAGGGCAAATACACCCTGGAGCTGTTTGATGGGAACAGCTCCCACAAGCTGTCAACAGACCTGTCTGGGCAAGGTGAGCTGAGCCACGCCTGAGCTGCTTTCCAGGAGCCCTCCAAAGCCTGGGCAGGGATTCCTCCCTCCCTTACTGGAGCTGGAGCTGATTTCCATGTGGAATTGGGGGCGGGAGGGCAGTGAGGAGCCCACAGAAGCACAAGGAGAGGGGAAATGGGCAGGAGGAAGGATTGAAGCCTTTAGGGAGCCTGGGCACTGCTGGGGGAAGGATGAGAAGGGGGCAGCTGCTCCTGGGATGTGTCCAGTTCCTCCACTGGCCAACAGAGCTCACAAGTGGCTCCTGGAAAAGAGAACTTTCAGGTTTACAAAGGGTTTTCCAAACTGTTGGAGTTTTTTTCCTTCTCTGAACTTGTCTTTGAAAAGAGAGAACTCAGTCCCACTTATTTCAGCAGTACACAACAGAGCTGTGTTCCCTTAAGGCAGGGACAGATAGGATCTAGAGGATAATGACATTTATCCATGTAATCCCAGCACTGATAACAACATAATGCTAAATCTACTCAGTCAAATGAAACAAAAGGCAACTTTCCCTAAAACCTTTCATTCTTGCAGTTTTTGAAGATGCCCTGGCTGAGCACAGGAGGCTGAAGTAAGTTCCTGCCTAAATATTTTCACAGCAAAATCTGTTTTGAGTCTCACACTCTGAATTGTTAATATAATGGCTAATAAATAAAACCACAATCAATTTTTTCTCCCTTTCAGGGAAGCAGCAATAGCAGAGAAGCGTAAGTAAACAAATCTCTTCATTGAAACAAAGCCAAGTTTGCTGATAAGAAAAACTAAAAGGTTGTATTTGTTCATTCCCAGGTCGTGCCAGAGTCGTTCAAGGTCTGCCAGATGTTGCCACCATCATGGAGGACAAGGTAATATTGAGTAACTCCATTACTTGGTCCTTGCACAGACACAGAAGGATCAGTGATGGGGAGGAAGGATCCTTGTGTCACCCTCCTGAGCACTGCCAGCAGCTTTTCTGAGCTGCTGCTGCTGCAGAGGTGGGACGTGCTGCCCTCCTGGGTCACCTTCACAGCCACACCCTTTCTGGTGTCCCGTTGCACAGGATTGGACTCTGAAGGCCTTTAGGTGCTGGGCCTGATTTTTATCTTGCTAGGCAAGATTATTATCTTACTAGGCATATTTTCCTGCAGTCTTAAGGTCTGTCTTAACTAAGCCTGAGACTCCATCTATTGTTTCAGTCCTTGTTTGCTATACTATTGTAACATTTCTACTTCCAGACTTTGCAGCTGCAGCTTAGCTCTAAGTTTTCTGTTCTTTTTCTGAGGCCTGCTTTTACAGCTTTCTGGAAGCCTTTTTACCTTTACTGATTCCCACATTTCCCTCTACACAGTTAGCACAAAACCCCTAAAAAGTAACTGCAAAAAACCCTACAAACCCTACTGCAAAAACCCTACAAAGTAACTGCAAACTCACCACGTGCCTGTTTAAGTGCCCCTTTACAGCACAGGAAGCTATAAAGACAGTAAGATAAATATGAGTCAGGCCCAGTGAATTCAGGCAGGTTAATCCTGATTGGACTGGAGGATATCAGGAAAAGGAGTATCAGGTATCAGTGTTGGAATGTCACCTAAGGAAAATGTGAGAACTGATTGTTATTGTTCTGAATTTAAAAGATGCGTGGAGGTGGCACGGGGACATGGTTCAGTGGTGGCCTTGGCAGGGCTGGGTTAAGAGCTGGACTCAGTTTTAAAGGTTTTTTTCCAACCTAAATGATGCTGTGATTCTATGAACTGAATTTCCCTGCACATTTAGAGCTCCACAATCCATTTCTGTTTTATGTTTCAGACCCTGTGCTTAACTTGCTGTGTGTCTGGAGACCCCTACCCAGAGATCACCTGGTTCAAAAACGAGAAGGTCATCGAGTTTAAGGACAGATACAAGATGGATGTGAAGGGCTCAATGGTCACAATCACCATAGAGAAAGTCTGCAATGAAGACACAGGAAAATACAGCATCTATGTCAAGAATAAATATGGGTCTGAAACAGGGCAGGTCACAATCAGTGTCTATAAACACGGGGAGATCCCAATAGGAACAGAGCAGGAAGTTCCAGCTCGGATTACCACAAAAAAGTCGAAATGAATTAATTGTCTCCTTGAATTTAAAAGGAATTTAACTCCTTCAGATGCCCTTTGGTGTCTCTGCCTTAAAATTCAGGCTTGTGTCTCTGTGTTTATTTTAGCAGTATTTCAGTATTTTGGCAGTTGTTAGAGAACAATTGTGGGGTGTGTGTGTGTGTGTGCTCACATGTGTGTACACTGCATGTTCACCTTCCAGAGAGACTCTGCCCTGGTAAATCTGTGTGGGAAATACCACAGGATTCACACATGAGGCTTTCAGTGGAGGGTTTTTGTATTAAATCACAACATGTAACAGATTTTCTTGTAGCCTCTGTGTGTGTGTGTCATTAAACTCAAACCTTTGGTGACATCTCAGCACTGCTTTGAGTATTTCCATAATGAAATCACTCCAGCTGTGGGTGTGTGGGAAGTCAGGACACTCTCCACACATACAAATGGCCCTGCAAATCAGGAATTCTCACAGGTAAATGTAATTACAAATCTGGCTCTTTCTGTGTGAATCTTCTTTAAAATTACCTACTAAAAAAAGGGTGGTGAATTGGTAAGAAAAAGCTGAGCACTGGGCTTCTCTTTAAATAGAATGAAAAGCTAACTTAGAAAGGTCACCCACCCCTGGGATACAGGCTCTGAATTAAGCAATCTAATTGCATGACACATAATCTAATGAAAGTCTTCCAAAATCAACAGTCAGGCCCTGCACAGACAGCAAGGAACATCACTCAAGGGCTGGAATGAGTGAAGAATTCCTTGTGCAGTTGGTGAGAAGAAAAAATAACACATCCTATTTGCATCCTGCATTCACTTTCCAAGCAATGTTCCACGTTTTATCTTTTATCTTCTGTTAAAACAAAAAGTAAAAAGGAACTGAACTTAATTCAATTCAGAATTAGATGCACATCACTGACATCTGCTGGATAAAGTCATCACTGATGTCCACTCCAACATGATTTTCCTTGTCCTCAAGCAATGGGAGACCCACAATTTTGAAAGAAATAGAATGATTTTATTCATTCTTTATCCACCATTTAAGGTTCAAGTGCCCACAGCAGAGAATACTGTGATAATTAGGAAGTTCCTGCTGTACAATACCAATTACCTTGATCTACTGTAACTTTATCTGAAGAATTCTACTCAAGACACAGAAAATGTGTTAAACGCAGAAGTTGTGAACAAAAAGCAAACAAATGAAGCTGCACTGCAACACTTTCTAACAACGATGGACAATTACCCGAGGTCAGTAACCCACAACAAACACAACATCCCAAGGTAAGAGCAGCATGAACGAGAGGTTAGGATCACTTCGAACAAATAATTGATTAATAATTGCTCTTTCCCAGTTAACAATTAGCCCTCTGACAATTCAGGGCCGGCCTCTCTCTTTCCATAAATAGCATGGCAGTGAGCAGGGCCAGCCTGGGCCGTGGCACACGATGGCGTTCACGGGCACCTGGCAGATCTACACTCAGGAGAACATCGAGCCCTTCCTCAAGGCTCTGGGTAAGTGGCTGCTCCCTCCTCAAACCATTGGCACCGCAGCTTTTACTGCTGCGTTTCCATGGATTTGTCCCTTTTCCTTCTGTGACAAACTCCCAAGCCCCTATTTTAACGTGAGATGAGCTCCTCAAGAAAGAAGAGTTAGAAACGAAGTTGTGTTGATTGACTTGTAATTTTCTTAACACGAATAACTAGAAACAAGCCATCAATGATTTCTTCAGCTTCCCCATGACTGGTACAGAAGCCCTTTCTGCAGCACAAATGCTCGTCAGTAATCTGTGAATGTGTAAATCTGTGAAAAGTGCTCAGTAATCTGTCAGTGATTATCACATGTGATAAGTGTCAGTAATCTCTGTGATTATCAGGTCTAATCGGGGAGGATTAGGAGGTGTTACATCAATAAAGATGCACTTACCTTTGCCAACCAAACATTCCCGTTGGGGTTTTTAACAGTAAATAGGAGATATTCAGGAGAGCAGGATCCAGTTCCAGTTGAAAAGCCTGGTCTGACAGCGTGACAGAACCAACCCCTCTCCTGGTGACAATGACACCTTCAAGTCATACCAGGGACACCCAAAAAGGGGAGTTTGAGGTACTCCCACTGTTGCAGCTCTGACTGGACAGATAATCCCCCAACTCCAACCTCCCTGGGAAAATGAAGTCCTACACACGTGGTTTTTTTCATGGAGAACCATCACCCCGTGGCCAGCCCTCAGGAAAAGAAACTGTGCAGATCTGACACATCACCAAATATAACATCAAAAATTAACCAGACCAGAAGGAATGGAGCAAGAAGCCCATAGAGAAGAGAGGAATCCAAAACAGGATTTGTTTTTTAACTTGGACATCACCTTCCACTATTGGTTTGGATCTTTTGTGCCTTTGGTGGAGAACAGAATTTGCTATTTCCTTAACAACAAGTCCTGTTTTGCCTATTTTTCAGGGATGCCAGATGACACTATCAAAATGGCCAAAGACATTAAGCCTATTGTTGAAATACAACAAAAAGGCAACGACTTTGTTGTGACATCCAAAACACCCAACAAATCTGTAACCAACTCGTTTACAATTGGCAAAGAGGCTGACATCACCACCATGGATGGCAGGAAGCTAAAGGTAAAGCATTCCAAGAACAGGACATCTCTGGATTTATCCCTAAACCTCAGTTTATGTGTGAGTGGAATTTGTTTGTACCATTTCCATTTGCAAACATTTCTATCCCTTTAACAAACAGAAATGTTCCGAAAACTCCTATTCAAATGTTATGCTCTCCAGTTTAAATTAGCAGGTGTCATTATGAAACATCAGCGTAATTAATTTCCTATTTATTAGTCCTCTACTTAATCAAATTGAATTCCAAAATCGAATTTTTAAAACTATTTTTAACTGTTCCAACAGTGCACTGTGAACTTGGTCAACGGGAAGCTGGTGACCAAATCAGATAAATTCTCTCATGAGCAGGAAGTTAAAGGAAATGAAATGGTAGAGGTAAGTGCTAGAAAATAAGGAAACTAGCAGAAAAATGCTGAAGGAGAAAATGTTGATTAGCTCACAGTGTCTACAAAGTACCCCTGTGGATAAAAAGAGGTCCAAGGAGCACCACCAACTCCTCCTTCATGCAAATGTTGTACATATATTTACAGGCAGGTACTGTGATTGTATTTTCTTGTGGACTAGGATGGATTTATGCACGAATTACAGATGCTTCTGCCACTTAGCTATAAATAGATTTCCTAAAGTTTAAATGTGTATTTTTCTCCCACAGACTATAACATATGGTGGAGTAACACTTGTCAGAAAAGGCAAGAAACTCTAAAGACAGATCCCCTCCTCTGTGGCACCTTTACATACCTGAAATAAAGTGCACTTTCCACAAGGTGTGATCTCTGTTTTATCTGAACAAACAGTACAGGAAATAATGATGACTTTTCACACAGCACTTCCCCTTGTTTTACAGGACTGTGTTTTCCCCTCTGTCCTCAGTGACAGAAATTTGCCTCACAGAGAACCCAACCTGGACATAAATCACATTGTTGAGTTCACCACAGTAATCCTTGGGAGCAGCCAAAAGCTACAGAAATGCTTCTTAATTCTTACACACAGACTGAACACACTCAGCTTTAGTTCCTGCTTCTGCTGAAGTTTAGTCTTTAACCAAACCCCGTTGTCTATGACCTGGCCAACAGAGAACAATCAGGCATTTGTTGAGCTGATCTGTACCACATGGCCCAGGAATAGAACAGCAATATTTTAAAAGCTGTGAAGCACTCACCAGTCATTAACAATAGGGAAGGCTGTTCTTAAACTGAATTACACTAAGTACAATTAAGAGGCACTACAAGAGCAAAGAGAATTAAACATTCTTCCAATTTGCAATGAACTCCCAGGATCTTCTCATGGCCCAAGTAAATCAGACTTTGTTCAGACCCTGTGTCTCTATTAAGTATAAAACACACAGGAGCTGTGCCTAGAACCATTTCTCTGCTGATTAGATCTTATTATTACATCAGCAGCTTTTTTTTCATCATTTCAGTCACTGCAGATTTGTTAGGCTTGGTTTTAGGTGGAAGATCTCCATGAACAAAGTTGCTGGACTGATAATGCCATTTAAAATCCTCATGGGGAGGTTTTCTCCCCTTGAAGAGTGCTGAGTTTACATCTCCCCATGCCAGAAGAGCAGTTTGTGAGGGGAGAGGTTGTGTTTTAGTTAATAACCCAATGTGATACAAGCAATTTGGGAAGTGTGTTCTTATTCTGGGATAAGGCTGTTCTCAGGGTGAGTTTCACTGGCATAAAGGATCATTGTGCTCATTTTCCTTCCCAGGCAGCCCTAATGCCAAGCACACTCCTGCAGCCAGAAGTAAATTCCATGGGAGTTACACAGAAATAAGATCAACAGCACAGAAATCGGGGCTGGTAAAACTCAGGGAAGAGGAGGAGGAGGAGGAGGAGGATCAGGCTGCTTTAAAGCACTGGTGCTGCAAAAAGCCACGCAAGAACTCAGCACCCTCCTCTGGGAGTTGCTGGGGAACTGCTGCAAACACACCCTGAAACCAAACACGCTGTGGTTTTCCAGCAGGAAACCCACAGAATGCTGCAGGTCTGCAATAATCAAATGCTCTACCTGCAACCTGGAGCATGGAACGTGCAGGACACTGCAGGTTTACTTCTAAACCAAGGCAGAGATCACTCATTACTCATTTCAAACCTGTTACAAAATGATTGTTGTAGATGCTACACACTAAAAGCACATTAACCTTATTTAGGACTTAAACTCATGCTAAGCCATTCTAATGGCTGAAATTCTAAAAAATTCAAAGAACATTTCACTTGGCTTTCTTCACAACTGCAATGATTCCATATTTCTAGCCAATCTTTCCCATCCTTCTGGCAATGTCCTTCTGCCACAGGGCACCCTAGATTTAGGTGGAATATTCAGTGCAGGTCCTTATGTGAAGCAGTCAAAACCTGAAGGGTTTTGATCAGGCTGAGATCCGTGTCCCATGGCCCAAAGGAATTAGCATTCCCAGATGGCATACAGGCTGAGATGGCACCTCTGCATTCTTTATTCCACAAAAACAAGTGAATTTTTCTGTGAGGACTCCATTGGAGTATTTATAATTGAACTTGGATCTTGTTCAAAATTTTGATTCCCAATCTGACAAACTCTGACAAGGTAATCCTGGCAGCATGGATTTCTATCCATCACCTAAGTCAACTCTTTGGTAAATTCATTGTTTTCAGAATGTCCATAAAATAATTTTTTTTCCTTTTTTGCTTTGTGCCAAGCACTCCCACCACAGTTCCAGACTCTAATGTGAGTTCTTGGCTTGATTTTTATGTTCTTTTAATGATTTGTGTGAGCTGATCTGTGTTTATATTGCACAAGGTAACAACTCAACCTGCTGCTTGCATACACAAAAATGTTAACTGTAAATATTAAATGTAAAACACATGGTCAGAGATCCCCATCCCTTCTCTGTTGAACCCTGCACACAGACCCTGAACAAAGAACCACATAAATTCCTTACTTTTGGAAGTGTTAATGGCTGCACATCTCCTGTGTTAGTAACTGAACTTCATCTGCCATTCAAACTCGAATCATCTGTCATTCAAAACCTGTAAAAATGAGGCACTTCTTAGTGTGAGGTTGCCAAGACATGAACAGCAATGTCCTCCCACCAGTTTTCATTCATGAATATTAAAAATAAAGACGAAAATACACTGGTGGCAGACACCAGGGCTGCATCAGCTCAAAGTCTTTCTGTCCCTGCAGGTGTTTGCTGAAAATCCCTCAGGTGAAAATGCAAACACTTTTCACTGAACTCTTCACCAAACCCTGTGACTGTTGGGTCAGATGTGCCTTTTATCCACCTTTATGTGAGTCACACATGAGGGCGGTAAGAAATAATCTCTCCACCCACCAACTACATTGTTTTCACCACACAAACAGCTTTAATGGAAAGGGCTGGTCCTGTGCAAACAGTGTGATGAAAACTCCCGGGGCTCAGCAGGGCTCTGGGCAACCGTGTTCTCCACAAAAATTGGATTAATTGCTCCGTGTGCAACAATAGTTACACACTCCAAAGAGACATTGGTCATTTATTTCAGAGTTGCACAGTTGGGGGCCCTGTGGGATTCCACAAATCGAGCACACCAACGGTCAGAGTTTATTACCATTTACACATTTTAGCAAACAAAGGAATTAGTGTTCCTTGGCTACAAGTCACATAGTTCTGAATTAGTATTCTATCTTCTGTTGGTTAATTATTCTGTTGTTTCTCATGCTAATTAGTCCCGCTCTCAGTCTTTCTCTCCTTTTGGGTCAGTGGTCTGTGGGTTGGTGGTCACAACCTGCCCCTATAGATGTAAAACGTAAAATTACATTTTACCCAGTTGGAGATCATTTCAGCACACTTGCTGACTTGGGTTGATTAGTTTCTTCCTTATCTTGGGAGTTCTTGCCAGATGGCCCATAAATTCAGCATTCTTTGTGTCCTCTATCAGCGGGCATGCTCTTTTCTCAAGCTTTGTTAACCTCCCCCTAACTCTGAGATCACCGAACCATGTTCTGCCCTAAACCTGAACAAGGCACTTCTACCAATTTCCCATTCTAACACAGGGATATCACTTAGAGCTTGTTGGCTGCCGTTCCACGGATTTTATCTCCCTTCTTGTTGATTGGGCTAGAATACATTAAAACGTCAAACATCAAAGAACATCTTTTAACAGAACTTATACACACTACACCTTTTCCAACACCAAGGCCACAGGACAGGGATCCCTTGAGCCTCATGAAGGGCGTTAGAATCCGAAGCGGTGTCAGCTGGCTGTGCTGGAGGGCACAGGAGGGAGGCACTGAGCCCTGAGGCGGCTGCACAGGCCGGGGCGCGCTCTCCCCTCACGGCGGGGGCGCAGCCGCCATCTTGCCCCGCGCGCGCTGCCCCTTCCCGCCCTTTCGGCGGGAACAGCGAGGCCCCGCTGAGGCGGAGGGGGGCGCATCGCGCATGCGCGGCGCGCGCCGTGGGGCCCGCGAGCTCCCGCGCGCGGCCGGTGCGCATGCGCGCTGCCGAACCGAGGCAGGATTTTGGCGCCGCGTTCGGCTCTCGCCGGAAGCCCNGCTCCTTCCCTCCCTCCTTCCTTCCCTCCTTTCCTTCCTGCCGTCCGTCCCGCCGCCGCCGACATGTCCCGCTACCTGCGGCCCCCCAACACCTCGCTCTTCGTGCGAAACGTGGCCGACGACACCCGGTGAGTGGGGGCGGAGCGGGGGCTCGCGCAGGCTTTGGCGGGCTCGCTAGGCCGCGGGCGCGGGGGTCCCCCCGCAGCGGGGCCGGGGCAGGCCCGAGCCCGGCCCGCTCCCTTCTCCGCTCTCCCTTCTCCCTGCCCTGCCTGCCATTTTCCTCGCGATGCTGCTCGTTCCCCGCCTCTCCACGCGGCTCCGTTTCCAAACAGCGTCCAGAAAGAACAAAGCTGGGCCGCCACAAAGTGAAACTCCCCTTGGGCAGGCGCCTTTGAGCGTGTCCGGCGGGAGATCCGGGCGGGATGCAACACCGGGACGGCCGCTGCATTGGGATGCTCCTCTGGAAATGCAGTATTGCTGCTAGATGGGAGGGAATAGAGCATTTGTGGCTAAAATTCCTGGCGGAGCCGGTGCCGTTAGTGCGGCGGTTCAGGTGCAATGTTCCTGCGGGAATGTTGTGTGCCGGGGCCTCTCGGGGCGCTCTCGGAATGGAGGGAAGCAATGCTCGATCTCCGTTATAATCGTGTTAAACCCAGAGCCTTTAGTAAGGACTAAACGTGTGCGGTGAGAGAACTTCTCGTAGGGAATCGAAACAACAAAACCAGAGCGTGGCACAGGTTCTTGTTTATTCCTTACATGCTTTTAGTGCTCTGCTGGTTTTCCTCATTTCGCTTTGGCAGCTTAGTGACCAAAAACGCTTCGGTGTTTGTTATCAGGTGTGGAACGTTTACGGAGCATTGTTGGCACAGAATGCGTTTGTCAGAGCACTCCTGGGGTGTTATTTTTGTGTAGAATTTGTTCGGAGTCCTATAAAATGTGAGTTTTCCAGCTCTGCCTGGCCGACTTGGACCACAGTTGTTCAGCGAACAACAGTAGTGTGGACACGATGGAATGGAATTAAATTAAAATATTTACTTTTTTCATGAATTTGTTCGTTTTTCCAATAGTTTATTTTACTTTAAGGACAGCTCAGGGTGATTACTTCCAAATTCTTTACAATAATGTGGATCCTGTTGAGGATTCACCTCAAGCACAGAGTTCTTGGAGGTGCTTTCACTGTGAGATCTCCGTGCTGCTGGTAGTTCCCTTCTGCCAGCGCTGACTTTGTGGAGATTTGTTTCCCAACTGATGCAAGAGAAAGGAAAAAATACTAAAAACCAGTAGTAACTCTCACATACCACCTAAATACGGTATTACACCAATCTTCTCATGCATGTTTTTGTCCTCAAGTGTCACAAAATTAAATGGGAGGAGCCGCTGTGAATAAGAAACCTCTGTTGAGGAGAGGGTGTTGTTCCAGGGGTGGTTGCAGCTGAACGGTTTTGTCTCAGCTCTCTAAAGGCAGCTCTTTGGAAAAGCTGTCCCGAGGGCATGAATGACTGCTCACTGAGATCTGTTCTGTTTGATGTGGTTGTAAGTATTGATTATTCTATGGAAATGAGTTTGGGTGCCTGGTTTGTTCTCATCGTGTTTATTTGGATCTCATAATTGATGCTTGTGTGTTGCAAAATCACTGTCGAGTTACATGAGGTACTTGAATAACAACAATAATAATAATAACAACAACAATAATTTAACAGTCCTTTCATTCACTTTCTGCCAGGCTCGGCTGCACTGAATGATGTGCAGCACTTCTCAGTTTACATTTTTATTTTAGGGTGATGCTGAAGGCTGGTTTCAAACTGCCAGGGTGTATCTTGAGCATCCTGAGACCTGAGTGTTTCAGAAAAGCTCCGTGTGCTGCCTACAGGGAACTCCCAAAAAAAATATTTTGCTACTTTTATCCTCCACCAAATGCTTCCAAAAACCGGGGGATGGTTATATTGATTGTAGATTTGAAAGTTTGTTTTATTTTGTTTGGTTTTGGCGGGTGTTTGGCAGCACCTTAAGCAGTGCCAAAGCCATATCAGGTGTTTGTGGTGTTGCAGGTCCGAAGATTTGCGCCGGGAGTTTGGTCGTTATGGGCCTATAGTTGATGTTTACGTTCCACTTGACTTCTACACCCGGCGTCCCCGAGGATTTGCCTATGTTCAATATCCTTTCTTCACATGGCTCATTAGTGAGGGGTGTTGAAGTTTGAAATTCAAGTTTGTGTAAGAGGTAACCAATCTAAATGAAAAAGCAGTTTACTTTTGTGTTGTATCTAATAAGTGTCTTACTTATGTCGTGGTGTTTCGGGTTTTTTTGAAGATTAACTTCTCTCAATTGTTCTTTGCCTTTTTTGCAAAACTTAAGTCCAGTAATATAAAAGCTTGCTTATGTCACTGAAATTAATACTATATGATTTAAATGAAAATTTATCACTGACTCAAAATTGTCTAGCACGTTTTTATTATCACTGGTGTGTAAGTAAAGTTGTGCTTAGCAAAATGTGGCTGCTATTCATTGTTAATTTAACAAATGGAAACTGGAATCACTTGATCAAAATCAGATTGTGTAAAAAATGAGGTGAACTTCTTTCTTTAATATTGTCCCCTAATTTGCTGTCCTCTGTTGTTGCCTCAGAATGTAAAGCTGTACAGTAATGGCGACCCCAAAGAGAAAGCATGAAAGAACCTTTAGAGTAGAGTTCAACAATTAAGGCAAGTAGACAAGCCAAAGACCTCTTAAGGATCAGGCTTGAAGAGAAGGGAGAGTTTGGGAAAAGAAAAAATAAAGAAAAGCTGGAAGAAGGACAAGCCATAATGGGAGACAAAGCTTCGCTTTATCTACAAAAGGGGGAAAAGGTTGTTTTTCAAAGTTAAAGATAAAGGCATCTGTCATTTTTGGCCAAGCATCTCATGACAAGTCCTTCTGACAAGCACTTAAAGAGTTAAAGGTCAAGATGAAGTTGAATGGTGGCCAAGATTAAAGGAGTCATACCTGATGTATCCTACAGAATAACAGTTTTTCTTCTGTCTGTCATGTAAGCAGTAATTTGATGAATTATTCTGGTTTAGTCCATTGACAAAACCTGTAATATTTCTCTTGTGAGTGCTACTGTAACTGTGGTCTGAATGAAATGGAAGTTTCTCTCCTGCAGAGGTGATGCTGCTGAGAAATGAGCGGCCTGGAGGGGAAAGGTAGCTCATTGTTTTGGGTCCCAGAAGCTGGAATTAGGGGTGTAAATTCCAGCATTAAAAGAAATGTCTGTCACTGCACCTTGGCCCTGAGCTCTTCTCTCACACTGGGGAGGCTCTGCACACAGGGCTGTGACATGGCATCACTTAAACCTAAAATCAGTTGTTTAAAACAAAAAGGAAAGCTTTATTCCAATTCCAAAGTTACTAGTTAGTATTTACTGTTGGTATGTCCAACATAATTTAAGAACTAGGGCTTAACTTTAATAAACTCAATGTAGTGGAGAGAACTAAATGACCATTAACAAGTGTATTTTCAAAGGATACCTTTGTTTTCTTTGCATAAGTACAAGTGGGAGAAGAAAAAATTAAGAGTATCACATAGCAAGTGCTTGCTGATGGATAAATTCATGGTCATATTACAAGATTGTAATTTTATAACAGGAGATCTCAGATAACTGATGGTTAATTAAAAAACCCACTAGTGTGTAGAGTAGCATGATAAACAAAAACCTAAAACATGGCTGTAAAATGAGAAAATAACTTGAAAATTTTTATTTTTATTTTAAATACCAAATCTGTTAAACTGCTCAAATTCCCAAGTACCTTAACACTGCCCACATTTGAAGATGTCCGTGATGCAGAAGATGCTCTCCATAATTTGGATCGAAAGTGGATTTGTGGTCGGCAAATAGAAATCCAGTTTGCACAGGGGGACCGCAAGAGTAAGTGCCTGGATTTTCTCACACCCTGGATTTAGCCTGAATTTCAGCCCCAAACCCTGAATTTAGCCTGAATTTCAGCACCAAACACTGCACCTGATGCTAATTGTTGTGATATGTTCTTTTTGTATATAAATAGCACGTGGATGCTTTTTTCTGCCTTTTACCCAGTAGCTGTTAATGACTCATTTTAATTATAAATGGATAACTAAGTGCAGCAGTCACCACAGTCATTCTTTGGAGCTTTCTGTGCAGCTCTGTGTGATTCCCAGGATTGAGGTGCTGTCTTAATTTTCATTTGGCTTCAGGATAAAAATCAGTTTCAAGTTACCTCAATTCAAGGTGGAGCAGAACACGGATTTTCTGAACAGAGAAATGTAAAGAGAATTTAGGCTTTTTGAATCTGTTGTTTGTGTGCATAGCCTTAATTTGCAGGGAGATACAGATTTGTAAAACCTGGCACAGACCTGTTGGTGTAAACCAGGACTGTAACACTCATGTGATGCCTGGGAATAAAAGGACCTTAAAGGTCTTTAGTTACAGCCCTCAGAGAAACAACCTGACTGTCCAGTTCTCCCTCAAGTCCTCACAATTAACTTTAGTGGAATGGAAATTCTACACTCCAAATGACAGGTTTCAGCCCTGTGTATAAACACTGGGATTTCGAACAAGTTTCTGAACAAAATTAACTAAATCCACCTTGGTGTGTTGCAAGCAGCACTAAAAACATAAAATTTGAAGCCATTTAGTACAGAGGGTGTTTGTTCCAGTGTGTTTAAAATACTTAGAGCATGGTCTTTGGGTTTGAATTTGATACAAAGGAAGGATAGCTGTGCTGCTTAGAGGAAATACAGTGGAAGACCAATAGGTTCATTCATTCTTAATTACTTTAATAACTAAGCTGCAGAGTGAAAGTGAATTGTTTTACTGGGGGGTTCCTTTTGGAATCCTACTTCTCTTTGTGTGGCATCCACCAAAGCCTCTGTATAAGCTGGGCCTTTAATCATTAAAGACAGCTGTGGATCAGGTGTTATGATGGTGCTGTGCAGTCAGGAGAAAGTGTTTAATTAGCTTTCACTCACTGGCTAAATTCAGGAATGTCAGAATGTGTCAGTCATGGCTCTGACCTGCCGTACCAGTTTCCAGCTGGCCTGAAGTCACCTTGGCCAGCTCTGTGTTCTGGTTTTATGGAGCATTAGTTCTTTCTGACTGGTTTTGAGGGGGTTTTTTTTGTTTGTTTTGCTTTCTAGATTTACAGTGCCCCCAAGGCTGCATTAATTTGTGTCCAGTGGCTAAAGCAGCACAAAACAAGTGGCACAGAGCACCCTCTCACCTGTCCCTCCATAAATATCAAATCACGAATGAGCCTTTCTACTCAGCACCTAATACATGACTTAGACCTTGAGGGGAAAAAGTAGGGCATTTCTTCACCTGCAAATATTGCTATTTTTACAGCACCAAACCAAATGAAAGCCAAGGAAGGGAGAAACCTGTACAGTTCTTCTCGTTACGATGACTATGACAGATACAGGCGGTCTCGGAGTCGCAGTTACGAGCGCAGGCGGTCGAGGAGTCGCTCCTTTGATTACAGCTACAGAAGATCCTATAGTCCCAGAAAGTAAGTGTGGTGTGTGGGGCTGGCCTCAGCTGCTGTTTAATTCTTACACTTTTGAATAATCTTCCTTTTTTTTTTTTTTTTCTATCATGGGAGTAAGCACTGGGAGTTGCATACCTTGCATGCTGCATCTGATCAGGAATAATGAATGAAACTATTCTGTGCTGCATTGGAGAATAACTAAAAGCAAATGCACAGCTTGAAAATACAATGTATTAAGTGTTTGTACGTTTACATGGGTATTTGTCACCGTTTACTTTTTCTGATGTACCTTTTTAGCAGTAGACCTACTGGAAGACCTCGTCGTAGCAGAAGCCATTCGGACAATGATAGGTAAAAAACCACTTTTTACACCCTTTAAATTGCAAACTAGATCACTGTATTCCTTTAACTATAGGTTTAAAAAAAAAAGTTTCTCCTGCAAAACGGTAAACAATTTTTGATGTACTAGATGTCTAAGAATAGTGTTTTTACATTCAAATCTCCTCTCTCCCCTTTATTCTGATAGGTTCAAACACCGCAATCGATCTTTTTCAAGATCTAAGTCCAATTCAAGATCACGATCCAAGTCACAGCCCAAGAAAGAAATGAAGGCTAAATCACGGTCTAGGTCTGCATCTCACACCAAATCTAGAGGCACCTCTAAAACAGATTCTAAAACACACTATAAGTCCAGCTCAAGATATGAGAAGGAGTCGAGAAAAAAAGAACCAGCTAGATCCAAATCACAGTCAAGATCACATTCTAGATCTAGGTCAAAATCCAGATCGAGGTCTTGGACTAGTCCCAAGTCCAGTGGCCACTAACAGTGTATCCATGTTGGTTTAGGCATGTAAGATTCATTTACACACAGTTCAGTTTACTTAAATTATCAGGAATATGATGTTGCAACAGTGCTAAAAAATATTTTCTTTGTCAGTTTTCCCTGTAGCCAACAATGGTTGAAATTAAAACAGTGTTGAGAAGCCACAGAAAGAGAGAGAGAGGGAGAGAGATTGTCCACTTGGTTAAATGTCATGGGCAGCTACTGATTTGGTTGTGGTGTCTCTATGTATATTTTTGTAAAGATTTGCATTTTTAATGCTTAGATATTTGGTGATGACTTGATTGATCGTAACTTGCAACATTGTCCTTTTACAAATGTCACACCCATAGAGAAATTGGTACCAGTTTGTGCTGGGCAGTTAAACCAGCTGTTTAACTGGTTCTTAACTCTATAAACCTTGTGAGAAAAAGGAAAACTGGACAGCTGTAGTGCAACACTGGCTGCTGGGAAATCAGACTGGCAGTTTGTTTCCATGGCTCCAGGGCAGGTTTCGGTGTTCTCCGTGCCCACCAGCACCAGCAGGTTGGCAGATGGAGCTCTGTGGAGGGAGATTTGGGAGATTTCTCTTTACCCTGCTGTCTGCAGAGATGGTACTGGCCTTGCATGTACGACATGGGCAGAGAGGTGGGCTTGGAGCTCGCTCAGAGCCTGGGCAGTGTCGTGACCCGTCGGGACAGAGGCTTCACTGCCTCTGCCCTGGCTGCTGGTGCTGAATGTGAGGGAAAAGCCCACCTTGAAATGGAAAATCTAAATTCAGATTTCAGCAAACAGCAGAGCAACTAAATATTAGGTTGTGTGTACATTTTATGCAGTTTTTTGTATCTATTTTCAATTTTAGTGAGCAGTTAACCATAAAGTTGCTTAGTTTTCCTGCTGTTAGATACAAGTAGATCGTTTCCAGTTGTGTGTGTACAGTATATAAGAACTAAACTTTTATGCCAATGACTCCTGTGGTTAGTTGGTGTATTCATAGGTATCAAAATGTAGCCATCTCCCTGGGTTACCAGGCTTGCTTTTTACACAGCAAAAAAGCAGTTGGTCAAGCAAGTCTGAATCACTCCTTCCTCAGAATGGATAGTGGTTTGGTTACAAGATTTCATTTTCCTTCAGAACAAATGTTTGAAGTTTGGATATGAACAAGAGCTGCATCCCTAGTTATGTAGTTTATCACTAATACAGTATATTTAGAGAATTGAACATGAAAAATAACAAACCCAGTGTGTAATCTTACCAGTATTTCTCTAGAAGGCAAGATCCTTTGTTATGGAAATGGTTTTTGGCATTGTTTTTTTTTTCTCTTCAAAAGCCACCATCAAACACTTCGGTGTTCCTTGCTGTCTGATGTCTGTAGCATATAAAGACATTGATTTCCAAAAGTTCCTTTTTGGAGAAATGTTTTAGGGTTTGGGTTTAGTGTTGGAGCAGGGCCTTTAAAGAAGCGCAGATGGCTTTGGGATCTCGTCAGTGGAACGTGCTTAGGGGTTAAACCTAGAACCTTTGTACATTTAATAGTATTTCTAACTTTTTCTTTACTGTTTGCAGTTAATGTTCATGTTCTGCTATGCAATCATTTATATGCACGTTCCTTTAATTTTGTAGACTTTCCTGGATGTATAGTTTAAAAACAGCAAAAAGTCTATTTAAAAACTGTAGCAGTAGCGTGCAGCTCTAGCAGAGGAAAGTTGTGGGATTAAACTTTGTATTTCCTTTCTTATAGAGGCTTCTAAAAAGGTATTTTTATATGTTCTTTTTAACAAATATTGTGTACTACCTTTAAAACATCGATGTTTTGATCAAAATAACTAAAGACCCAGCTTATTTTCTGCTTGCTGTAAATTTAGCAAACATGCTGTAATAAAAAAATGAAGGAAATACTGATCCACTGGAATTATTGTAGCTTTAGAATTTGACTCCAGAGCATGGTTAGGAGTAGAGCTGTGCATCCCTTATGGAGTAAAATCCTTACTATGGTATTTCAGTAAAGGCAGGAATTTTTCATTTAGTGTCTGAATAAATGTCACTTCACGTTTTTGAAGGGGTACAAGACAAACTGAGAACACTAAGCATAAGTTGTACTCTAATATGTTGAATTTTCTTTGCCATTAACTTTCATTATTGCTGGATAGACTTGCCCCATAGGTTATAATTCAGATATTATTAGTCAGGTTTTGAAACTACTTAAAAGCAATGACTGAAGGTTCATAGAGAATCAAATTTATAGTATCACCATGTCAATTTATAATTGCCATATCAAAACTGGTGCCAGCAGTGGTTCTGTGGGAGGTGACAACAGGGATGGAGGTGCCTCCTGGCACTGGTGTGTGCCCAGCTGCAGGTTCTGCCCTGACAGACAAAAATCCTCTGTAAAGCACTGAATTGCTTTGATAAACCCACTGTCACCCTTTATAAGTTGAGCTGTGATTATTTCTGCTTCTCTCAGCAGAAACCCCCACTCTTTTCACCTCTATAGATTTATATATATAAATATAGTCTTCATGACTAATTGCTGCTTGGAAGGGGTCCTGGTGACTGAGTGGGGAGAGCGTGGCTGTGGCAGGGACCTGCAGGGGTTGCTGTGCTTGATGGTGGTGCTGGTCCAGCTGGAATTGGAGCTGGAAGGGTGGGAGGAGGGAGGAGAAATCTCCATGTCCAGGCAGAGTAACAGTAACTATTCCTTAACTGTTGTGTCAGCATGTCCTTATATTGTGTGCCTCAGCATTTATGTATAGCACAGTTTAATTTTTTTGTTTTGAAAAGCCAGATCATTGCAAGTATAATGTAGTGTCTGCCAGTTCTGATGGTTCTTTCTTTCTCTCCCAGAGGTAGGACTAAACTTTGACTTGACTTGTGTATATGAACAAGCCAGAAAAGCCGAACACAAACCCACGATGTTTCAAGAGTGCATGAATAAAGATGTTGTCCTAGTTCTTGCTCCCATGGAAAAATTGTGAAGAAGCTGTTCTGTGGGCCTTTCAGTTGGGGACGAGTTAGCAGGATGTGGCCAAAAGGGCAGGGAATGTTTATGCATTCATGCAAATCAAGCCACAGCCCATCTAGATAACATCTCCCTTCCTTGATGCAGGTATCCCAGTCCTGCCCTAAAAAAAGCAGGAGCCTGTCTTGTGCAAGCTTCCTGCAGGTTATGCACAGCTGGAATGCAAGAACTTTGCAGGCTACAAAAGATCATGTCTAGGCATCTTTCTTTTGGAGTCTCAAGAATGGTGGGAATTGTTTTTCTGTGGTAAAACTAGCTTTTGTCATTCCTGCAAAATTTGTAGAATTGAAGTAGTGTGTGAAAAAAAAAAAACAAAAAACTTCTGCTCAAAGTAATGGCTGTGCTCCAAAATATCTGCAGCGAATCGATTGGTGTCAGCAGTCATAGAAGGCTCTATTGGAACTTCTTTTTCACCTAAAGTCCATGCACCCAACTGGTAATTAAAACTCTTCAATTTAGTGGTTAAGTAGCTGGGTGTTTAATTAGGGACTCTGATAGACTGGTCTCTGAAAGCTCAATGTTATCCTTTCTATGTCTTCTCAAGATGTTTAATGTACAGTATCATGGTTTTACTCAAAGTGGAATCTTTTGGTTTCAATGTTGTTTTGAGCTCTCTGCTTGGACAGCTTTTTTTCCTGCCTGTGGAGTCTGGTGACAGCTGGGGGTGTGCTCAGAGAAGGGCAGTGCAGCCACCACAGCTCTGCTGCTCGGGCCTTGGCAGGGACGGTGCAGATCAACATTTTCAAGTACAAAGGGATACAATTGACACATTTTTAGGACATAATCACCCATTAAGAATTGCTGGTTTTCTCCATTTATCTTGTAACTTGCTTAAAAAAGTCTGTAGTCCATTGCTATAATATTTGTCTAAAGATGCTCTTGCTGCTGAGACTGTTGTAGGAAGGGAAGACTCTGTACCCTGTAGTGTGTTTGATGGGAGATGCTGATGTTTTATTCATCCACATCCTTTCTTCTTGAGTTTTGTGTTCCATCTGTGCAAATAACCCTGTGAATTGGGAATAAAATGTACAAGTTTTGACTATAACTTGAGAGCACCTTCTGACTTAATTAATCCAGCTCTAGTCCGTGGGAGACCCCAAGCGCTGCTTCCCAGCCTCGCCAGCTTTTGCTTTTGTCAGGAGCATTAATTAGTGTTAATTCTCCAGCCCTGTGTTCCCAAACCACTGGAAAGACATGAAGGAGAAGGCTGCAGTTAAAGAAACCTCCCTTGAGAAGGGAACTGCCAAAATGAGGTCATCCCACTTATCCATTCCCATATGAAAACAAAGAGATGCATTTAGGGGGTAAAAAAAAATTTTATTTAAATGTTTTGTTTCCAATTTGTACAAACATCATCAGTATTGACAATTTGAAGTGGAGAACAGATAATTAACTGGGATACAGCTCAGACTCTGGTGAAGGTCCAGGTCACAACACAAGTTTAGAGACTGCCAATTCCATGTGATTTGGAGCAATAATTTTGTAAACATTCAGCGCAGCTGCCACTGCATTTGGAATGTACAGAAAGACGCCTCAGAACATTTCACAATCTGCAAAAGGCCTGTTCAAATTAAAGCACTTTTTTTTTAGTAATCCTTGTATTTTGAAAGAACCCTGGCTGCTCCCACTGTGACCCTCCAGCTGTTCTAGCTGCAGATCAGCTGGAAGGTCACAGCACAGGAGCCACCAGCCCCGGCCCTCTGCCCAGGGATTTTATCAAAGATTGGGACAAAATGTTGTTTTACAGAGCATTGATACATTCCAGAAACACAGAATGATTACAATCCTTCAGTTTTATCAAGCACCCAAACGCAGGCATTTGCATTTCTTGTGAAACACTTGATTTAGAACATTTCAGCATTTTTTCATCACTGAACACACACCTCTCCTACACATTCACAACAGGAGGATCTGAAACTCCAGCAGCTTTTTTTTTTTTAAGGTTTTTGTTTCTTTAGTAAAAAAAAAAATCTAAATAAGCCTCTTTTGCACTGATTTTACTTTGAAAAGAATGGTTATTACAACCAAATACAATGTGCATATTCATTGCATGTGAAGTGCAAGGTCACAGTCACAAATGTCTTTTTTTCTGTTAATTTTTTTTTTTAAACAAAATATCATTTTTTAAAACCAGGCCACGTACTCAACATGGTCATCTTACATTCAGCAGTTTTGTACTAAAAATACTTCTGTGCAGGAAAGCCCAGCAGACATTTACATATGCTACAATGTTTTACATGTATTTACATGGCTCTGTCTTCCCAGTGAGAACATCCAACACCTACCCCAAACTATTATTTGTTACAGGGGGACCAATTTAAGACCAGACTAAGGAACTACCCCACCTTTTTTTATAAAAACGGATACAAAAATGTGGTTTAGAACTCCTCAGTGCAGTGGGCACACAAAGGATTTGGGGGAGTTTTTTTGGCAGTCACCTGGCAATGCAAGGTCTTTAGTTGGCACTCGTGGAGATTCCTGGGAAGCACAGCTGGAGAGGCTTTATGGATCTGCCTGAGGAGTTCTTCCACACCCTTCCAGAACATTCCAGATGGAGTCACAGGCTTGAAACGCTCACCCACCACTGCAGGAGTGCCACTAAAGCTCACAGGGACAGGGAAGAGAATCAGCTGTGCCTCCTCCCTGTGTGCCCAGGTGGAGGTTTCTGCTCTGCAGTGTTTAGCAAATCTCACACCAGTCTGAAAAGCAGCAAATAACCTGACTAAAGTTCTCAGTGCGTTTTATTTTCAGTTCATGCTGCATTAAGTTAGGTAAAAGGTGGTTTTCTAACAATTCAAAGCCACAATTCCCATTTTGGAACACAGTCCCATTTATTCTTAAATACAGTAAATGGTGACTGCGCAAGATTTGACTGATTTTCAAGAAAATATCTATTTCACAGTGAGGTGAACACAGCACTGAACTTTTGAGGTAAAAGGTGAGGGGAATGTAAACTGTCACCCCTCTCAAAGTGACTAACTACATGCAGCAAGAACACCTGGTCCTGCACACCTGTGCAGCTGGAGGTGGGAATAGCAATGCTCAAATTTGAAACCCTGACAGTCAAAACCACTTCTGAAAATCGCAACAGTTACACCTCAGGCCTGGACTTTCAGTAAGGTTTTGAGCTGAAATGTCATTATTTCTTTATCAGAAGGTTTAAAAGAAACTGGTACCCAGTGGCTCGGTGGCTTAGGCAGAACACTTGGGGAGGGTGGCTCGCTGAACTTGGCCCCAGCATAGTTCTGGTTGCTCTGAGGGGTGAACAACAGGTTGTGATTGGACAGAGCAGGATTCCAGTTGGGATTCTTGGGGAAGTGAGCGTTGTTCTTCCCCCCTTTCTGCATGGCCTGCCATGCACCAGGGGAGGAGCTGCAGCCGTGGCCTCTTTCCTTCTTCACACAGGTTTTCATCTGAGCATTCGGGTCTTTGTTCTTCTGCCTGTTTTTAAGTTGCTGATGGTTCTTGGTGGTATTTCTAGACTGGGGAACAGGAATGTTGTATCTTTCTCCACCGCCCATCTTCAACTTAAATGTCACCTGTAAAAAAAAGATGAGGCAGGATAAGTGTTTATCACTCTTTTTTTGAAACAAAGTATTTCAGAGAATGGTTAGATTTCAAGCAAAGGGACAGAAATCAATCCAACTAAAACTTTAAACAAACCACTTCTCGGAAAATGTCTAACTGGAGGAATGGGACTGACAAAACCTTGCTCAGAAAATGCAGAGCCAGATTTAACCAGTATCGAGTGCTGGAGACATTTAAATTCAGCCTCTACACCTAAAGACTGGGCAAAGTTCGCACTGATAAAGCCACTCCCCAGACTTCCTGCTAAGTGTTAGAATTGCTCTGATAAACCCAAAACAAACTGAAAAGCCCCTCAAGTGGAACAGGTTTAATTCTATTCCCAAAGCCCACGCCCAGACTCAAGCACGGCATACTCAGCACTTTCCTGCTGGCTCTCCTGCAGTGTTTATTTGCCCTCTCCCACCTCCATTTACCTCTCAGTGGTCTTCTCCGATTCCACACTCTCCAACTCTTGCCCCCTTTCCTGCTTCCAAGCCTGAAAGAAGAGGTGCTGCCTTGTGCTGGACTCCTTCCTTTGGCTGGGAATAGAAGTTTTCATGGGCTGATCTGCTGTCTTCAGCCAGGGAGCCGAGCCCAACATCGGATTCTCGGCACAGAAGCTCCAAGGGAGAAGTCCTGCTGCAAAAACAAGAAATTTCAATTCAGATTAAGGAAACAATTGCACTTTGGGTTGGGAAAAAAGCGTAAACGGAAATAATTCAGAATCAACTGTGTCTGTTTATATGTTAAAAATGACAACATGCTACAAACAAAATCCCAAAACCCCCACCCAAAAAGACACAGCTTTGTCTACTTACACGAAGTTCACCACCATACTTAGCGTATCCCCAATAACAACATTTTACTCGTGCTCTGTCTTACAAAGCATTTTAACAGACGATCAAGAACTTAATCCCTTTCGTTTTAGTAAGGAAAAAGTAAAGCACAATGGAAAATACTTTGGGAATTGGGACCCAATCGGGAACTGCCCAGTGTCCAAACCCTTTCCCAGCCATCACAAAGCTCAATTTGTCAGCTGTCAGCTGTTTTTGTACCTTCGTTAGCCAAGTAATTCCTTAACAACTCTTACGCTAATTTCCTGTTTTGCTCATGGCTTGGGTTTTTTTTTTTTTTTTTTTTGGGATCTCTGAGATTTTAATCTTGACGCACTGGAGGCCGCTCAGCCCCGGTCACTCCAAACTCAAGAGCCCCCTGCCCATCCCTCCCACAGCTCCAGAGGAGCCGCCCATCTCCATTTCCAGCTTCCGCCTTGTTTGGAATAAAACCAAAAGCCGAGATAACGTCACCGGCCCCGGCCCGGCTGCGGTCTGCTCCCGCCGACCGGAGCTTCTTCGCCTCCGAACTTTCTCGCTTCTCTCACCGACACCTGGGGGGAGCCGGGACCCCCCGTCCCCCCTTCCCCAACAAC
>VWZP01006238.1:334729-351964 GCA_013396995.1 Dicaeum eximium
GCACCGCTCCGCCCTTACCGACTTCTGTCCGCTCCGTTCGCCCACAAGCACGGATACACACACGGTCCTCCAGGAACCGACCCCGCGCTGCTCCGCCGTCAGTATCCGACCCCCGCCCTCAGAGCTCGCTCCGCTCCGCACCGCCCCTCACTCTCCCTCACAAAATGNATTTGAATCCCCTCACGAAGGGCAGCGCGGGCGGAGCCGCCATTTGAATCCCCTCACGGAGCGCAGCGCGGGCGGAGCCACCATTTGAATCCCCTCACGAAGGGCAGCGCGGGCGGAGCCGCCATTTGAATCCCCTCACGGAGCGCAGCGCGGGCGGAGCCACCATTTGAATCCCCTCACGAAGGACGAAGGGCAGCGCGGGAGCGGCCGCCGCTCTTTGTTCCGCCCGGGCCGGCCCGGCCGCCCGGCACCGCCCGCGGGTCCCCCGGCCCCTCTCCATAGCCCCCCGGACACGCTGCCAGCCCCGCCCCGCCCGCGAATTAGCACAACAAAAACACTGGGGAACGCCCGCGACAGCTGCCGCTGGGGGCTTAAAAGAGGTGAAATAATTAACAACAAAAAAGAAGAAAAATGCACGAAACACCCGGCTGTGCGAGCGAGGGGCGTCGAGAGAAGCGATTCAGCGAACAAAGAGTAAAATTCAGCCCCCCCGAAGATCCCCGCAGCGCTCTGATATCAAACGGAGAGTCTCGGGTTTGTTGAGCCCATTCCTCACGCCTGTGTTTAGTTAAACTATTTAACGTTTAAATTTAAAATACTGAAAACAACGTAGTGTTTCAGGTCAAAAGCCAGGGAAAAGCTTCCCCAGGTTTAAACCAGCACTATGGGCATGCAGAGCCCCCGGCAGTAGCTCCAGTTTGTGTTTATATTCGCATTCTCTTATTTTGCCTCAAAGGATCATTTAAAAGAAAAACCCCACAAGATTTGGCCTTTACCATGTGTAGGATGAATGAAAACTAGGTATACATAGAAAATTTGCACATGCAAGAGTGTTCCCTGCCCACCGAGAGGCCAGTCTAGCACTCTACACCACATTAAAGGCTGAAAAAAGGAAGTTTCAAAGAAAAGGGAAAAGAACGAGTTCAGTTCCAACTCCACCAAGTCAGGGCAGTACTTAAAAACAACAGATGAACATTCAGAGTTTTTATTTTGAGATAAAGACCTTGGTTTCATTGAGTTAGCCTGCATTTTTAGCTACAGGGGGGAAAAACTATGCATTTCTGCTTTATCCCTAAAACAAAACTGTTTCCTTACTGACCTGGTGTTACAGGGCTGTGACCCAACCCTGGACAAGGTAAAGACTCTAAAAAGAAGTTTGTATTCATCGTGAAGTTATTAAAAAAGCCAGCATATATTTTAATACACAAGATGTGTTGGCATACCCAAGCCCAGACCTTTGTTCCTGTTCTTTGTTGTATGTTTGCACAAAGCAAGCTGAAATGAATTTGTTTTCCTCCCTTTGCTTTGGATTTCTTGGCACAATGTTATGGCTGAGGTCCTTATAGCAGCTTTTTTTGTCTTCAGATGGAAGACAAGGATATCTGCTGTAAGCCTTGAAATTCCAGTCATTATCCTACAATGCACATCACCAGATTTTTGCTTTGTTTATATCTCTGGTGTGTTTATTTCTGCTAAAACACAATCTCACTCCAGCATGTGGATGTTCTCAAGCCAGGACATGTCAGTGGGATTAGGAAACAGCATTTTGCAGGCTGCAAATGTTCTGCTCTTGTGTCTGGGGAGCACAACAGCGTGTACTTTTCGATTCAGATCAAGGATGACACAAGGTCTGGCTGTTTGTCTTCACTATCTTTGAGATAATTAAAGAAACATCTTGTCTTACAGAGCTGGTTTTGGGGTCAGGCTGACACATTTAGCCTGGGGGAGCAGGAAGTGTCAGTGATAAGGCATTCCTGTATTTGTGCAGGAACTGTTCCACTGAAACAAACTGAGTCATTTGGAGGCCGAGCAGGAACACGAGAGTATTTTTTAAATCAAAGGGGCAAATACCCCAAACACCACAAAGACCAGCTTGCAAAGTTCTGTGTTTCACCATTCAGCTGTCAGAGCCCTGGGCTGGTTTCCTCTCCTGCAGTGGAAGGAAAGATGTTCCCAGGGCTGTAATAACCACAACACAGACAGAAGCACTGCCATGTCCTGAAGACACAGCACAGCCTGAATCCTGAGGTTCTGTCTCAATCCTTTATAATCACCACCTGAAATTCCTTCAACAGCAGCTACTTCACTCCTTCAAATCATGATTTTTAAACCCTCTTCCTTTTCAAAGGTCTCGATGTAACATTTGTGACTCCTGAGCATGTGACACTGCATCGACCTCCGTTACTCATGGGCAGACTGGGATGTTTTAGCTGCCTCCAGGATCATGCTGTGCCCACCCTTCATGTCCTGCAGGTGCTGCAGACCCAGCTCCAGAGGCAGAGCACCCAGACACTGCTGGAACAGGTCAGTGCTTCCAAACCCACCCTGCTGTGCCACGTGGTGACACAGACTCAGTGACCTCAGCTCCACTACACCCTCTCATAACCTGCACACAGCACAGACAGGGGTTTTTTATCCTGCAAGTATCTGCTCTGTCTGGATTATTCCACCTCCTCCAGGCCGTCCAAAGATGACTGCAGTAAATCCCAGCTTCCTTCACGTTCCCAGGGAGCTGTGTTACCCAAATCCTCCCCAGATCCCCACCACGCTTCTGCTGCCACAGTGACAGCACCTCAAGGATCTCCCCAGCCACCTTTATTTTTCACTCAGCACCTCCACTCCCTCTCACAGCAAACATTAATCCAGCCCAGGGAAGCTGCTCCATCTGTGCTGGCACTGCCACAACCAGCAAGTCCCAGGGAAGACAAACCCTCCAGAGCTTCATTAGCCCCAAATTAAGATGCTTGCAGCTGTGGCTGAGCTGGATCTCCCCACACACACGATCCTGCCCGAGTGTTTCAGTGGAGCTGCTGAGTGTGGATGCTGCAGGAAGTCTGCAGCACGAATGATTCATTTGTTAAATCAATAGTGAACCATTGCCCCAGTTTTATTTCACAGTGACGAGTTTCCGGCAGTGGGAGACTTTCAGTAAACCCAAGATGTTTACTTTTTGTGGCTCCAAGAACCCCATGACACGCTTGAAACTCGCTAGATGTTTCCACCTGAGCCAAACATTAACCAGATTGTTAATCTAAGTTTCCTTATAAGGGAAACGTGCAAGCTTGTGTTTTCTTTAAAATCTGCATGAAAGCACTGGGTATACAGTAATGTTTAGAATATCCTTTATTCTGCCTGGCAGAGGACCTATGTTCATCAAATAAAACTCAGGATATTCTCAGCAGTGAGCTACAGGAACTGAGCAGACATTTGAACCTCTGCAGGATAAGGGGTTCAAGAACCAAAACAATGTGATAAAACTACACACTTTAATCGCTTAAATCTCCTTATGAGCATATTGATAAAAGCTTTAGACATTCATTAAGTTGGTGTCCACCAGTACCTGAGTTACATCAGCTCCAGAACAGCTTCCCTCCTCTGCACTGCTGGAGCTCGTGAGTGTGAGATCATATCCACGCTGCATCCTGCATTAGTGTGGGTGTGCACAGCACCCAGCAAACAGCACCAGGAAAAACCACCTGGGACACCGACAGATCAGTCAGCCAAACCCTGAGCCTGGGGGTTTAAAGGGCTTGTGCTGAAGCAGCTTTGTCACAGCTGACAGCCCTGCTCTGCAAAACAAACACATCCAGGCACGACTCCCGAGTCACTCCCTGTTTTGTGCCTCAGCAGCTCCCCGTTGGAGCCCACACCGGCTCTGAGTCACAGAGCCCTGCAGGAACCTCCAGCCCGTTTGAACCAATACTCCTGATTCATGTCCTATCAGCAGGGAAAACATTTCTACCCGAACCCTCCTCCCTCCACAAGAGCAGCAGAGGTGTTTCTGCAGCAGGCCAGGGCACAGGAGAATTTCAACTCGGACAAGCCTTGTTTGCTCTCAGGAGCTGTGCTTGACACAGCAATAAATCTGGGGTTTTTTTTCTGAGCATTTTCTCTGACTGCAGTAGAAAGTCACTCACCATGGCTCTCTGAGTCACACCTTATCAAGGTGAGCAGTACCCTCAGCCCCATCTGCACCACCCAGTTTTCAAATTCAGCCCCAGCAAACACAACAGTCAGAGAAAGAGGAACAAATCCCTTTTCTCCCACAGAGCACAGACACCCTTCCTGCAGGGGCTGGTGTCTGAGTGTCCCATCACATGCTCTGTGTCCCAGCCCAGCCCCAGGGCTCCTCACTGCTCTGGAGACAGAGACAGCACTGCCGAGCCACACCAGGCTCAAAGTCCCTTTCCCCAGTGCCTGCACAGCATTTCTTCGACCCTGGGTAGGGAGTGTTCCCAAAGCAGGGTTATTCCAGGCTGGATTTCATGCTGTTGATACCAGGGGTAAAAATCCAAGCTGAAGAAAAAACCTTTACCTTACAGAATCAGCTCTGATGGTTTTCCTTTAGTCTGGCAGGACAATTTTTGCTATAAATCAGAGTCAAATTAAAAGCTTCTAACTATGCTGCCATAATAATATTTCTTTCCTATAACACACATGCCTGTGACACAACAGTTCTCCCTGCAGACAGAGGAAATGTGGGTCCATATTTCACAGGATGCTGCTGGATGTGAAGCTGTGTCAGAGCAGGGAATAATCTGGGGCTGGCTGCTGCTGTTGGAACTCAGGACCAGCATAAAAGATCTTTCTGCTTCTCACTTGCTCTTTACAGTCTTCCACCTGTTCCTACAAAATTTCTCAGTTCCTGGGAACGGGAATGGAAGAATTCTTTTTTTAGACAGAGCTGAGAACCCATCATCTCCTGTGCTTGCATCACAGCCCGTGATGCCTCTCATCGTTATTGTGGTTTCCGGACCCGCTCCCAGCCCCGAGAGGTCGGGCAGGTCCCTGCAGAGCCAGGGAACCCCCTTGTCCAGGCCGGGGGCCAGGAGGAAGCGCTGAGTTCCCAGTTCTGCCCCTTTCTCAGGCTTTCCCCGGCCGCTGTCCGGGTTTCCCTGGAGAGGGCAGCCGAGCATCGCTGAGCTCCGGCGCTGCTGCGAAACCCTGAGCCGCAAACGCTGCCAAAGGGGAAGGAGGCGAAGCGGGATTTGGAGAGGACGGGGTGTAACCGCTCGTGATTCCACCGAATGAGGGAACTGCAGGATCCCAGGGATCCCAGCAGGAGGGAAAGTTGAGTTCCAGCTGGAGAGCCGAGTTGCTGGTGCTGGGATGGGGCTGTGAGGTGGCTCTGTGAGTGGCAGAGCGAGGTAAGGAGCATCCAAGGGCTAAAGATCACATCTTTCCTTCGCTTCCAAGGCTCCCCACTGCAGCCTGCGTGGTCTACATCCAACCACAATGTGGCCAGTTCCTTTGGGATTCGGGGCCAACTTGCAGTGATGTTGTCCCTGGTGTCACCCGCAGCTGTCCCTGTTTTCCAGCGGCACCAGCACAACCCAGCCCCGGGGGGAAGTGGTTACTGGAGGAAGGATGGATGAGAACAGGTACAGCAGCGACCACAGCCTCTGCAGCCCCGGGTCCTTCCTGACTGCAGGGATTGTGTGACTGAAGACCCTAAGGCATTTCCCTTCCACCCGAAGAGAGAAAATCACCTCGTTCCTCTGGCATGAGCTGACTGTGTGCAGAGGAATTCAGGGGCACAGGTGAGGTTTGTGCTGCTCGTGGAGCTGCAGGCACAGACAGCAGATTTCTGAGCTTGCCCTTAGATCTGCACACAGCCAGGTACATCCAGATTTTTCCACATCTGCCTCCTAGCTTCTTTCCTCCCCATATTTTTCCATGTTCCCAGAGAAATCAGGAGGAGAACCTGAATGCCCCTTGCCTCAAACTCTGCAGTTCCACGGAGAAATGAGAGGGACTGGGAGGATTATTTCAGCGAGCTGGAGGGTTTGGGTGGTTGTAGATGTGGCACGAGCAGGCAGCAGAACACAACACCCAGAGGAGAAGGGAGGAAGGAAAGAAAACCCGACACACGTTCTCCAAAAGAATGTGACAGCAAAGAAGCAGAGGAAGGATTCACACTGATGGATTTCCAACCCAGGGGAATAAACCAGAATGGTTCAACAAAGCCAAATGAAACCAGAAGTGCCGTGAGAGGAGAGGGAAGCAGCTGCTGTCCACAACTGCACCAGCTGCCCTGAGAGCCAGAGGGATGGGAAGCCCCAGAGCATCCGTGGGGAGGTGAGTGGTTTGTGTTTGCTGACCCACAGCCCTCTTTTCACACTGGAACACTTCATCCCTGAAAGCCCTCAGTGCTGCCAGGCACAAGGCAGGCTGGGGAGACTCTGCTGCACGGGGAGATTCCCGGGATTAACTGGCAGCTATTGGGGATAAACTGCGAGGCAGTGTGTAACAGAGGGGGGGAAATTGCTTTTTAGGATGGATTCTTTCTTAAGGAGAAGGTGAAAGGTAAGTGCTTCATAGCAGGCTGTGGGTTAACTCTTTACAGCTGATTTTGGGAACTGGGAATGTTGGATCTGTTCATCAGGAACTGGAGTGACAGGACAAGGGGAATGGGTTCCTAGAAATCCTCCCCTGTGAGGGTGGGCAGGCCCTGGCACAGGTTGCCCAGAGCAGCTGTGGCTGCCCCTGGATCCCTGGAAGTGTCCAAGGCCAGCTTGGATGGGGTTTGAAGCAACGTGGGATAGTGGAAGGATGACACTGATGGGCTTTAAGGTCCCTTCCAACCCCAAGCATTCCTTGGTTCTCTGTCAGGGGTATTGCCAAACATCTCATGGGGGTGTGATGCTGGGTTCAGTGTTTGTGATGGTTTTGGTGCAGTGAGAGCAGCTCTGTTCTGTCCTGCTTTGTACCCAAACTGGCACTCAGAGCTGCTCTGCACCCACCCTGTCCTGGGATTCACTGTCCCCTCAGGCAGTCACACATGGGCAGAGCTGGACTCGTAATAAAAAATCAAATAATCTTCAGTGTGATTTGAGGCAGACAGGTTTCACATCAGGGAGGGAATTTCGCTTGGTGTTATTTAATGTGGTCAGCAGGACAAACCAGGGTGAACAGCTAATTCCAAAATAATGGAAAAACTTCTGCAACTAAACCAAGAAACCACCTATAAACTAAAATGTTTGTAAAGCAAAAGATACTTTGCTTCTTCAGCAAGTGCCATTTGCAAGCATTAGTGACATCTTTTTGCATAAATACCACACTTGTTCATAGTAGGTGATCATTTAAGACATTTTATTATATTGTAAAGCTCAAAACTCTCAGATACTCTAAACATGAAATATTGAAGAGCAGCGCTTTCAGAATGCTACAGGCACAATGCACTGGCTGATTGCAGCAGGAAAATTTAATTTTACTTTATCTAAGCAAGCAGTATGTAACTCTTTAATCAGCAGGGTGCTGTGATGGATGCAGATGTGGATGCAGAGCCCATCCCAAGTGGAACAGGAATGGTGCTGAGCAGGAATCAATCGCAGTGAGGCACTGAGAAGGAAAAGAACTTTTTCATTTGTAAATTTAATTTCCCCCGAAGCCAGTTGGAGTTATTAGGCTGGAGTGAGTGGGCTCCCAGCAGATCTAATGGGAGGGGAGGTTTCTCTGCTGCTCTGGGCACTTTGCAATCATTGAGGCTCTATCAGGAATATGTTGCATTCCCAAGTTTCTTATCTGGATTCTGTTCCTAATAACTCACTCCTCGTTCATTCACTCTGTTGTTTCCTGGGGCTCTGCTCTTGTTGCTGGGGGGTCTCTATTGAAAGGACACGTTATTTTGGCAAAATATTCCCTACCCTGGGCCTTCCTGCTGGCAGGAGATGCCGTGCTGTGATCAGAGAGTTAATCCTGTGCAGAAGCCCAGGGAACCTCAGCTCAGCTGCTGCACTTGCAGGGAACCCCTGGAATCCCTCAGTGCCACAGCCCCTGGGGCTAAAGGAGGGCCAGAAGGCACTTGGCTCTTTCTTGTTGAGCTGAGCTGTCAGCCCACGGGGCTGGGACTCCCTGGCCTTGCCAGGCTGGTTGTGGGGAGATGCACAGCCATGCCTGGGGCTGGAATTCCCAGGGAGGTGGAGATGCTGCTCTTGGAAAAGGGGTTCCCACCCTGGACGTGGGACTTGCCCCATGGAGGATGCTGCAGGTCAGCTCTCCCCCAGCAGCTGAATCTCACACAGCAGAGCAGGCAGGGGAACCACAGGTGGAACCCACAGCCCTGGCCCTGCTCTGTGGCTGTCACACATCCTGGCTTGTGCTTGGGACATTTCCTCTTTCACAAGAGAGCCGAGGGCAGGGAGAGACAGTGACTTGTTTGTTCTGGGGGAAATGATGTTGTCTTCTGAACAGGGAAAGGGAACTCTGTCAGCTCAGTACTCTCCTCCAGCAGAGGGAACTCACCATCCTGGATGAGGGATCCTGGAAGTGTTTGGGAAGGGGAGTCCCATGGCTGTCCCCATGAGCAGTCCCTTCCAGTGCTGCTGGCCCTGAGCAGTGAATGCTGGAGGAATGGTAAGAGCTGGCTTAGGATTTGTACAATTCTCAGCGTAGCTGCTTCCCTCTTGTGGTGAGGAACCAGCCTGGGAGACTGAGGCAGTACAGCCAGGGTGCCCCTGGGCTGTGGGAAAAGGGTCTCAGCCAAACAAGCAGTGGGACAAAGCCTGGAGCTCTGCTGGGAAGCATGGAAGTTGGCTCCAGAATTTGGGCTGTGGAGCTGAAAGCAGCTCTCTGTGAGCTGATTTCACTGTGCTTGCTTCCCTCTAAAGGAAGGGAAATGCCTGGGTTGAATTTATTGCTTGTTAAGTCCTCTTCACCTCCACCTTTTCCAGAGCATCTGAAGAAGCACAGAAGGAAGCAGAAGGCTCTGTGTGAGCTGCCAGCTCCAGGTGACCACCATGGACACTTGCAGGATACCTGCAAACGCCTCCAAGTGCAGCAGGAACACCATGGAGTGCTTCATGGTGCTCAGCACGCAGGCACAGAAGATAAGCATTGGCATCCTGTGTGGCCTCTTTGGGACAATGTGCATTTTTGAGAACTCCCTGGTGCTCTACCTGATTTTCTCATCCCCTGGGACCAGAAAAAAGCCTTCCTACCTCTTCATCGGCAGCCTGGCCCTGGCTGACATCCTGGCCAGCATCATCTTTGTCTGCAGCTTCCTGAACTTCCACGTGTTCAACGAGGCTGGTTTCTCCAAGGAGGTGTTCCTGCTGCAGCTGGGAGGAGTGAACACATCCTTCTCTGCTTCCCTCAGCAGCCTGCTGCTCACAGCCCTGGACCGCTGGATCTCCATCAGCCGGCCCTCGGAGTACAAGCTGCTGATGACCAAGAAAAGAGCCTGGACAGCCCTGGCTGTGCTCTGGGTGACCTGTGCCACCATTGCTTGCCTGCCCCTGCTGGGCTGGAACTGCTGCGTGCTGGATTCCGCCTGCTCCGAGCTGTTCCCCTTTGTGGATGACAATTACCAGTCGGGCTGGATCTGCCTCATCGTGGTCCTGCTGGGCTGCATCGTCTGCGCCTACGCCCACGTGCTCTGGAGGGCTCGCCAGCACGTGGCCTACATGGAGCAGCACCAGGCACAGGCAGGGAAGCAGAACGCCAGGATGAGGATGGATGTGATGCTGGCCAGGACCCTGGCCATGGTGCTGGCTGTCCTCATGCTCTGCTGGTCCCCCGTGCTCGTGCTCATGATCTACAGCGTCTTCGCCAGGCTGAGCGACCGCCTGCGCAAGGTGTTCGCCTTCTGCAGCACCCTGTGCCTGCTCAACTCCATGGTGAACCCCATCATTTACGCCCTGCGCAGCAAGGAGCTGTTCTCCTCCCTGAGGAGGGTGTTCTCCCACTTCAGGAGGCAGCTGAAGGCCGCTGAGGAGAGCCCAGAAGCAGAGAGCACCCACAAGTCCTCTGTGATAGAAACTGTGTGCGAGGACACGCACGCCATGTAGGGAGGCACCTCTGGGAAATCCACACACTCGGGCTGGAAGGAACAGTCTGAGTCACTTTTCTTTTTATTTTCTCTTCTGGTGGGAGTTGAGGGATCAGCTGTGATGTGGAGACAGCTGCTGCTGATGTCACCCTTCGACGCTGGGACATGAAGTGCACGGACTTTGCTTGGGATTGTTGGGGTGTCCTGTGCAGGGCCAGGACTGGAGGATCCTTGGGGTGTCCCTGCCAGCTCAGGATATTCCACAGTTCTGTGCTAATCTCCTACCAGGGGAGGTTCAGGTTGGACATCAGCAGGAATTCCTTCATGGAAAAGGCAGTCAGGCTTGGGAAGGGGCTGCCCAGGGAGGTTTGGAGTCCCCATCCCTGCAGGCGTCACCTGGATGTGGCACTCAGAGCTCTGGGCTGGTGACAAAGTGGGGACTGGGCACAGCTTGGACTCAGTGGTCTGGGAGGGCTTTTCCAACCCCAATGGAATGTTCTCACCATGGCTAAAGGACTTGGCCAGAGCTGGGGCAGACAGGACCTTGCAGGCAGCACATTTCTTGCAGCAGATTTCAGGAGAACTGACCTAACCACGCAGGTGTTTGTTGGATGTTCTGTGATTAAACATACAAGCCATTTCCCAGGTTTTTCATCCTTTTCTTTCCTGGTGTACAAAGTCCTCCAGGTGACGAGTTTAAGCCCAAACTGGGACAAATACTCTGAGCATGACGAACTTGATTTGGGTTGTTTTTTTGCAAATTGTGCAAAAACAGCACTTTTAGCTGAATGGACAATGAAGTGGGGACAGGGCCCTTCAGGTGCCAGGTCAAAAATGCCTCCAACAGGGATAAACCTGCCTGGGGCATGGCCACGAGGCCCTTGCACTCTGCCCTATGTCCCAGAGGATGCACCAGCCCTTGGGAGGGTTTGGGAGCCCTGCCCAGGCCTGTTCTGGCTGCACGGGAGCGTCTGGAGAAGGGGAGACTGAGGGGAGACTTACCAAAGTCTGCAGGGCATTGAAGGGGCAGCTCCACTCTCTGTGACCATGGACAGCATCCAAGGGAACGGCTGGAGCTGTGCCGGGGGGTTTAGGCTGGATTTAGGGAAAGGTTCTGCCCCCTGAGGGTGCTGGCACTGTCCAGGCTCCCCGGGAAACGGGCACGGCCCCGAGGCTGCCAGAGCTCCAGGAGGGTTTGGACAATGCTCCAGGGTGGGATTGTTGGGGTTATCCCGGTGTCCGTCCATCCCTTCCCGGGACATTCCCCGGTTGTTGGGGTTATCCCGGTGTCCGTCCATCCCTTCCCGGGACATTCCCCGGCTGTTGGGGTTATCCCGGTGTCCGTCCATCCCTTCCCGGGACATTCCCCGGCTGTTGGGGTTATCCCGGTGTCCGTCCATCCCTTCCCGGGACATTCCCCGGCTGTTGGGGTTATCCCGGTGTCCGTCCATCCCTTCCCGGGACATTCCCCGGCTGTTGGGGTTATCCCGGTGTCCGTCCATCCCTTCCCGGGACATTCCCCGGCTGTTGGGGTTATCCCGGTGTCCGTCCATCCCTTCCCGGGCAGGGGTCGGGCCGCAGTCTCGAACCCGCGGGCCCGGGGGAGCCGGGCGCTGGTGACGTCACGGCGCGCGGGCCATGGCGGCGCTGGCGCTGCTCTGTGTGGGCGCCGCGCTGGGCCCGGGCCTGGCAGCGCCCCGGTACCGCCCGGACTGGGCCAGCCTGGACGCGCGGCCGCTGCCGGCCTGGTTCGACCGGGCCAAGGTGGGGGTGTTCGTGCACTGGGGGGTGTTCTCCGTTCCGGCATGGGGCTCCGAGTGGTTCTGGTGGCACTGGCAGGGCCAGCACGACGCCGCCTACGAGCGCTTCGTGCGCCGCCGCTTCCCGCCCGGCACCAGCTACGCAGAGTTCGCGCCGCTCTTCACCGCCCACGACTTCCAGCCCCGGCAGTGGGCACAGCTCTTCCAGCGGGCCGGGGCCAGGTCAGCGCCGGGCATGGCCGGAGCTGGGGTCCCTGAGGGGATCAGGGGTCCCTGAGGGGATGGGTGCCATGGCCAGGGGTCCCTGAGGGGATCAGGAGTCCCTGAGGGGATCAGGGGTCCCTGAGGGGATGGGTGCCATGGCCAGGGGTCCCTGAGGGGATCAGGAGTCCCTGAGGGGATGAGGGGTCCCTGAGGGGATGGGTGCCATGGCCAGGGGTCCCTGAGGGGATGAGGGGTCCCTGAGGGGATGGGTGCCATGGCCGGGGGTCCCTGAGGGNTGAGGGAATCAGGAGTCCCTGAGGGGATGAGGGGTCCCTGAGGGGATGGGTGCCATGGCCGGGGGTCCCTGAGGGGATGGGGGGTCCCTGAGGGGATGGATGGTGGGTCTGGGGGCTCCCTGAGGGGATGGAAAAGCTTGCAAAGCATATGGGGCTGTTCCCAAGAGGATGCAGGGGTCTCTGAGGGGATGGAAGGGGCAGATTTGGGGATTCCTGAGGGATTGGGGTTCCTGAACAGTGCTGGAGATCCCTGAGGGATCGTGCCCAGGGTGCTGAGGAGATGACTGTGCTTGCTCCTTGCTAAGTATTGACTGTTCATTCTTTCCCAGCATTAAAATCCACTAAAAGCCTCTCTTACTCTTGTATTTGCTTCTAAATCCAAAGGATAGTGACAGAGAGCTCCTCACTGCGTGGTTATCCAGTGCCTTGCTGTTTTAGTGACTGGGTTTGCAGTGAGGCTGGGAAATACCTCAGGTGTTCCTTTGCCACCCCAACCAAGTCCTTTTCTCCTTTCAGATATGTGGTCCTGACCACCAAGCACCACGAGGGCTTCACCAACTGGGGGTCACCAGTGTCCTGGAACTGGAATTCTGTGGACACAGGGCCCCACCGAGACCTGGTGGGAGAGCTGGGAGAAGCCCTCAGGGAGAGGTATGGCCCTGCCAGAGAGCTCTTCCTTGGGAGCAGTGAATCCTGAGCTCAGTGTGAAAAATGGAGTGCTTGCAAAGAATGAAAAAGAATAATGCCAGTAATTTAATTTCCACTTTTAATCCCCACTGAAGCCTAATTCTTCCCTCTGTGTTCTGTCCTTCAGCAACCTCCGTTATGGGCTGTATCACTCCCTGATGGAGTGGTTCAACCCTCTCTACCTCGCTGACAAACAAAATGACTTCAAGACCCAGAGCTTTGTTTTAAAGAAGATGATGCCAGAACTCTATGACCTTGTCTTAAAGTAAGAGCCACAACCAGTTCAGAATCACCAGCATTTCCTGGTTTCAGGTCTGTAGAGAAAGGTGCAAAGTGGGTGCAAAGAAGAGAAATGTTAGTTTTTGCTGAGGCAAATTCTCTTTGCTGACCAGTAATGATTTGTGGTAATTGTTAAATTCTGGGTTTTTTGGAAGAACTGCACCCTCTCTTGAGCTGTGGACCACCACCTTGCTCTTTGCTGCTGCAAGAACCTCTCTTAGAGCTTTATGTGAAGCAGAAAACGAAGCAAAAACCTCGTGGTGATGCCAGGCAGTGGGAAGGGGAAGTGAAACGACCACACACCCAAGAAACACAGTGTGGCAAGAGCAGATAAACCATTTTGAAACAACATCTATCTCCCTTAGATACAAACCAGACCTGATCTGGTCGGATGGAGACTGGGAAGCTCCGGATTCCTACTGGAATTCCACCTCTTTCCTTGCCTGGCTCTATAACGACAGCCCTGTCAAGGTACCTGGGGGTGCTGCCCCTGTGGCATTGGGTGGGTGTGGAAGGGCAGGAAGCTCTGGGATGTGTTGTTGGATTCTGCCCTTTTCTGACCCACAGATGGGGCAGCTGAGAGGTGTTCTAAAAACCTTTTATTCCATTTTCAGTCTCATGTGAAGGGTGGGACAATACAGGTGTTATAATTCACACCATCACAATCAGAAGTTAATTATTTCCTAATTACAAAGCACTATAAATGTTTCTTGGCCTGTCAGCTTTTTGCCACACCATGCTGTAAATGCCTTAAAGCCAAACATCTAAAACTGCCCCTTGTGTGTAATTACAGTGCACCTTCCACAGTTCTGTTTCTCCAAAGTATCCAGTCTGATTTGCAAGGCCATCCTTTGAAGCTCTCTTCCAGCTCCATTTCTCTCCCAACAACATCCATCCCATTCCATGGCATTTCTAAGCCAGCTCTTCTCATCTCAGAGATATTTTTGCACACAGATCCATTCTGTGTGAGCCTTCTGCCAGGCCCTCAGAACTCTCCCCAGATCCATTTCCCACAATGTGTGATCAAACCAGGAACCTCCTTGACTTTTGCCAGATGTGTTTTATTCTCTGACAAAAGCAGAACCTCGACTGTGCTGCTGTGCCAGCTCCTACCTGAATGAGCAGAGGGAGGGATTCAGCCTCCTCAGAAGGGGGTAATTTTTAGGTGCTTCCTCAGGGGTGTGCCTGCAGCTGGACAGCCCAAGAGCAGAAGGTTCTGTGCCCTGAGGTGTTTTTCCTCTCTCAGGACACCGTGGTTGTCAACGACCGCTGGGGTCGGGGCTGCTCCTGCCATCATGGGGGTTTCTACAACTGTGCTGACAAGTACAGGCCGGGCTCCCTGCCAGATCACAAGTGGGAGATGTGCTCCTCCCTGGACAGGCTCTCCTGGGGCTACCGCAGCAACATGAGCCTGCCCGAGGTGATGGATGAAATGAGTATGATTGAGGTGAGAAACCTGAAATCAGCAGCCTGGAGGGGAGAACTGGGAATTAAAGGCTTCTGGAGCAGCTGGGGAGGATGAAACTCCTCAGTTTCTGTCTTGTATGACATGAAGATAATGCAGTTTGTTGTCTTTATCTGCCACAGGAGCTGGTGCAGACTGTGAGTTTGGGTGGCAACTACCTCCTCAATGTGGGACCTACAAAAGAAGGGGTGATTGTCCCCATCTTCCAAGAAAGACTCCTGGCCCTTGGGAGGTGGCTGGACACCAATGGGGAGGCGATTTATGAATCCCAGCCTTGGAGGGTGCAGGTGGAGAACACCACAAACACAGTCTGGTAAGGGCTCTGCTGCTCAGACCAGCTGAGCTGATGTTTATTTCTATCTTTTCCTAAATTTGGTACACTCTGTAGTCTTGCCATTAGGATTTCGTCCATCTTGCTTCAGTAGGGAAAAAAAAAATCCTTCCTTTAAAAAATGTCCACGCTGTGGCTGTCAGGACTGTTTAAGTAGTGGTCCTGACCAGAATTGCCTACAAAATGGAGTTGTTTTTATTTCCTCCAGTGTGTTCAGCCCAGAAATGTAGAGCAGGGATCAGGATGAGGCCATGTATCCACCCTGGCTGAAGCCAGGACAGGTTGACAACAACATTTGCACACACAGACTTTGTTTGGGTTTCATCAGCCAGCACTGAGGTGGCTCCAAAGTGACAGATTTTGGAGTTGGGGGAAGTAGGTGACCCCTGTGTGGTGACAGAAGGCAAGGCAGTGTTCTGGAGCTGTCTGGAAAGGTCAGGGTTGTGTCTGTGCCCTTCAGGTACACCTCCAAGGGACCAGTGGTCTTTGCCATCTTCCTGCTGTGGCCCCTGGACAGTGTCCTGCGTCTGTCCTCACCCATCCCATCCCCAGGCACACAGGTAAGGGCCCTGAAACAGCACAGCCCACACTGAGAGCCCCTCTGGGGGCATCTGAGGGCTGGGAAGGGCCAGCCTGGGTTGATTTGGGAGCTGGGGCAGTGGGGAGGGAGGCTGTGTGCTCCTTGCAGCATCCCAGGCCGTGGCCAGGCTCTGGCTCACGTGGCACAGGAGCGGCCAGGACAGGCTCGTGGCTGCCAGGGAAGATTCCTCTCCTGGAGTGTTTTGCTCCTGCTGTTGCAGGGGAGGGAAGCAAACACCCAGAGAGCAGCAGAGGCTGCGCTGAGCCCGGATTCAGCTCGGGAGCAGTGCCCTGCTCGTGTCATTTGTCACCGTGACGCAAATGTGTCGGTGTCCTTCGCTCTGAGCAAACAGGGACAGAGCACCAGCCACAAACAAACCCCAAACAACAAACTGCAGCCTGGTCTGGCCTCAGAACACCCCACATGTGCCACCTGAGCCACGTGAGCCACGGCCAGGGGCCTGCAGGGCCTGTGGGAAATGCTGGGCTGTGCCAAGGGGGCCTGGGGAGCTCCAGCTGAGTGTCCCCTTCCTTCCTTCCTTCCCGTGCAGGTGACATTGCTGGGCTTTGGTGGCACTCTGGAGTGGCAGGAACAGCCAGGGGAAGGGATGCTCATAACCCTGCCCTACATGCTGCCATCTCCTCTCCCTCCTCAGTCTGGCTGGGTGGTGAAGCTCCAGGGCGTGAGGTGATGCCTGGGGGGGGACACAGCATCTCCCACTGCCTCTCTCTTTGATTGAATCCAGAGGATTTTTATGTTTCACGTTGAATACATTATTTTTCACTTGAGAGAATCTCTCCTCCAGTCTCTGTTGCCTTGTGTTAATTCGGTGTTGGTTGGAACAGTTGTGATCAGCTGCTTCCATGATGAATCAATCTAATGGAAGCTTGCTGGAAGAGATCTCAAAGAAATCATCTGTAAAAAATACGATACAAACCCATCAACAAACTCTTATTAATATTCTGCTGGAGACAGCTACAAGAAAAGGTTTTGCTCTTAGTGAATTTAAGAACAAATTGTGAATTGCACTCCTGAACTTTTGAGTTCCAGCGAGAGCAGCTTCCTGCGTGGATGTTGAACTTATTGAAAGAGTTGAACGCTGTGTGTGAGTGATGAAACCGCTCCCGAGAGCACCACAGCCTTGCAGAGGGCTTTGTGGGCTCGGCGATGACGCCGCTACAAACAAAAAACCAGGACAAAAGGACAACAGAGCGATGCCCTCTTTGCCTCCCAGCCCCATGGCAGCGGTGCCCGCTGGCGCGGAGCGGGGCCCGCCCCAGAACAAACAGCGCGGTGTTTACCGGGCAGCGCCGCTATAAGTGCGCGGCGGGAGCGCGGCCGGGCAGTGCCGGACGGAGAGATGCCGCTCTGTGACACGGGCTCCGCGCCGCGGAACGGCGCCTGGGCACAGGTACGGGCTGGGGACGGACACCGGGACCGGGACCGGGACCGGGACGGACGGAGGGGACACCGGGGCCACGTGGGGAGCGCTCACGTGGCCGGCGGGACCACGCCCCCGGCTACAGTCACGTGGCGGGGTGGGCGCGGTCACGTGAGCGCGGCGGACATGGCGGCGGCGCGGCGGCTGCTCCCGCGCTGGGCGGGATCGCTGCGGCCCGTGAGGGAGCGGGGGGTCGGAACGGGACAGAGGGGCTGGGGGAGCGGGGCCGGGAGGATCGGAACCGGGACAGAGGGG
>VWZP01006238.1:356589-368924 GCA_013396995.1 Dicaeum eximium
ACTAATCCGGGTTTTTGGGGCACGGCCTCCTCTCGCCGCCAGAGGGCGCTGCAGCACCGGGCTCCCCGAGGTGGCCCCGCCCCTTTCCCCGCGCACCAATGGCCGCCGTCCCCCCGCGGTGTTTTGTCCCCGCCGCCGCCCCGTAGCCCTGACACGTTTCCATGGAGGAGCCGCGCGCGTGGCGCGGGGGGCGGGGCCAAGGCCGGGCCTTAAAGGGGCCGCGCCCCGCACGGGGCTGAGCGGGAGCGGCGGCAGCAGCGGGTGAGAGCCGGGGGAACCGGGGGGGAACCGGGGAGAACGGGCAGGGGAACCGGCAGGGGAACCGGTGTGCTGCCATGGCCTGCTCCGCCTCCTCTGGCAGGGAGAGCCCAAAGCCCGGCCTGGGGTATCCCCGGGCCTCCGGAGTGACTCCGGTCCCGGGTTCTGCCCTCGGCCCCGGCACCGCTCCGGTCCCTCTCGGGCCGGGCCCCGCTCCCGGCTGAATTCCGCGTTCTTTCCGCCTTCCCCGGCCCAGTGCTGCTCCCGCAGCCCCGGCTCAGGCTGGGTCCGCAGCTCCGGGAGGGGAGAAATTTCCGTGTTCGGGTCCTTCCCGGTTCTCCTGCCCCTTCCCGGTGCTTCTGCCCCTCCCCAGGGCTCCGGCCCCTTCCCGGTTCTCCTGTCCTTTCCCGGTGTTCCGGTCCCTTCCCGGGCACGGCCCCGCGGGTCCCGCCGGTCTCGCTGCGGTTTGGGGGTCCCCAAGCCCAGGCTCCTGTGAGGGGGGGGAGGCTGAGGGAAAAAAAACGGGGAAAACAACGGGAAAAACGGGAAAACAACGGGAAAAACGGAAAGCGGTGCTGCAGGGCAGCGCTGGTTGCCCAGCGGGGAGCTCCGCAGGTGATTAATGAGCTCATTACCGGGGAGAGCTGCCCTGAGGGACGCGGGGAGAGCCGGAGCCCGGCCGGGTGTGCCGGGAAGAGCCGGGGCTGGCTCCGGGATGTGGCAGCGCCGTGTCCGGGAGGTGGGACCGGCCCGGCCCGGCCCTGCGCACCTGCGGCCGCTGACGTGACAGCAGCTGAACAGACAGGGGCTTTTCTTTTTTCCCTGAAGGGTTCGGGGCTTTTCTTTTTTCCCTGAAGGGTTCGGGGGCTTTTCTTTTTTCCCTGAAGGGTTCGGGGGCTTTTCTTTTTTCCCTGAAGGGTTCGGGGCTTTTCTTTTCCCCGCGAAGGGTTCGGGGCTTTTCCCCCCGTGAATGCTTTGGGGTTTTGGGGTTTTTCCCTGAATGCTTTGGGTTTTTGGGTTTCCCCCGCAGGCAGCCATGGCAGAGAAGATCCTGGTGACGGGAGGCGCCGGCTACATCGGCAGCCACTGCGTGCTGGAGCTGCTGCAGGCGGGCTACGAGCCTGTGGTCATCGACAACTTCCACAACGCCATCCGAGGTGCGGGGAGCCCCGGGGAGCCCCGGCTGAGCCCGGCCCCGGCAGCGCCTCACTCATTTCCCTCCTCCCCAGGCTCCGAGGAGCTCCCCGAGAGCCTCCGGCGGGTGCAGGAGATCGCGCAGCGGCCCCTGCTCTTCCAGGAGCTCGACATCACGGACGAGGCCGCGCTGCAGGAGCTCTTCGGGAAGGTGAGGCAGGAGCTGCAGGGCCCCAGGTGCCTCCTGGGCTGGAGGAGAGGCAGTGCCCGGCTCCTCGGAGCCCCCCGGGATTGGGGCTGGTTCCTGCTGCCGTGGCTCTGCTGCCCAGCCCGTCCCCCTTTCAGCACCGATTCTCGGCCGTGATGCACTTTGCGGGGCTCAAGGCCGTGGGGGAGTCAGTGCAGAAGCCTCTGGAGTATTACAGAGTGAACCTGACCGGGACCATCCGGCTGCTGGAGGTGAGAGGAGCCCCAGCAATCCCGGGCTGGTCCCGGCCCTGCCCTGGGCCCTGCCCCGTCTGTGGAGGGCACGGAGCTCCCTCAGTGCTGCCATTGCCCCCTCGCAGACCATGAAGGCCCACGGCGTGAAGAACATCGTGTTCAGCAGCTCCGCCACCGTCTACGGGGACCCCAAGTACCTCCCCCTGGACGAGAAGCACCCGGTCGGGGGCTGCACCAACCCCTACGGCAAATCCAAGTTCTTCATCGAGGAGATGATCCAGGATCTGTGCAAAGCAGAGAGGGTGAGGAGCCGCCCCCCGGGGGTGGAGCCCGGCTGTGGCCCCAGGCCGTGACCGGGCAGCCCCGCTGTGTCCCCAGGACTGGAACGCCGTCCTCCTGCGCTACTTCAACCCCATCGGCGCCCACGAGTCCGGCATGATCGGGGAGGATCCTCAGGGCATCCCCAACAACCTCATGCCCTACGTGGCTCAGGTACGGCCCCCACAGCCCTTAGGGGGTCCCAGGGAGGGGACAGGGGGTGCCAGGGCTCCCATGGGCTGTCCCTCTGTGCAGGTGGCAGTGGGACGCCGGGAATTCCTGAGCGTCTTTGGGAACGACTACAAGACTGACGATGGAACGGGTGCGTCGTGGGATGGGTGGAATTTGGGATTCCCAAAGCCCTGGCTGCACCCCGGGCCCTGCCCTCACCCTGTGTGTCCCCACAGGAGTCAGGGATTACATCCACGTGGTGGATCTGGCCAAGGGCCACATCGCTGCTCTGAAGAAGCTCAAGGAGAACTGTGGCTGCAAGGTACCAACCTTGGGGTGCTGCCGGCCCTGGGGGGGCGTGGGGATCCCAGTGGGGGCTGAAGGGGGGCCTGGCCCTTCTCCTCCTGATCCCTGTCCTTTATCCTCCTCCCAGATCTACAACCTGGGCACGGGCACCGGCTACTCGGTGCTGCAGATGGTGCGGGCCATGGAGAAAGCCTCGGGGAGGGAGGTAAGGGCAGAGCTGCAGGCCCACAGGGCCAGGGGCAGCTGCTCCCACAGGCCCCTGGCCCCCTGCAGCAGCCCTGGCAGCGTTCCCTGAGCCCCCCCAGCCCACGCTGCTGCTCTCCCTGCAGATCAAGTACCGGATCACGGCCCGGCGCGAGGGGGACGTGGCCTCCTGCTACGCCGACCCCGCGCTGGCCGAGCGGGAGCTGGGCTGGAAAGCTGCCTTTGGCCTGGACAAGATGTGTAAGGGCATCACCCCCTCCCTGCCACTGCCAGGCCCTGTCCTCCCTCACCTCCCTTCTCCCTGTTCCAGGTGAGGACCTGTGGCGGTGGCAGCTGCAGAACCCCACGGGCTTCAGCAAGAACTGAGCCGTGGCCGAGGGCTGGCCAGGCCCAGGGCTGCTCTGAGCCAGCCCTGCCTCCTTCCCCGAGGGCTGTCACCGTCCTGGGCACGGGGCAGGAAGGCTGGAGCATCCTCAGCCTCCCCACTCCTCATCCTCATCCCCCAGAACAGAGCCAGGGCCTGCTTTGGCCCCAGGGAATGCCCAGGGGCTGCAGCCAGCCTGGGCTGGGGGCAGGGGCTCCTGGGCCCTCCCTGTGTCCTGGGCTTCCAGCAGGGAACAGCTGAGTCCTGCTGAGCCCCAGCTGCAGCAGAGCCCCTGCTCCCTCCTGCCCCACCTGAGGGACCCAAGGCACCTCTGCCCCTGCCCTGGCACAGAGAGGGCACCAGGAACCTCCCACAGGGACCAGTCACATTCCAAGGCCACCATGGCTCATTTCCCCAGCCCAGAGCTCCCTTTTCCCTACCCCCAGCACGGTTTTGGGGACCAAATCTCATCTCCCACCTCTCCTGCTGGGCTGGAGATGCCCTGCAAGGGCTGTGCCAGCCTGGCCTGGCTGCCCACAGCCCCCTCAGGGCTTGGTCTGAGCCTCTGGGGCAGCCACTGCCCAAAGCCCCTTGCCAAAGGCTGCCCAGGGGCCAGCTCTGCCCCATCCCACACTGCTCCTATTTATTCCTGGCAGCTCCCAGGGCTCTGCCAGGCAGGGATGACGCAGTCAGCTCCGTGTGCTGTTGGCTGGATGAATAACTTATGCTCCTAAATTATGAATTGAGCTTTTCATTTGTTTTTAAAATAAACTTTCCTACTTTCTAAGTGGCAGCTTTGTTCTGCTTCCCCTCAGCCAGAGCTGCTGCCCCTAAAAATGGCACCCTGGGGCCTCATGAACCCCATTCCTCCCCCCAAATCTCTCATCCTGCCTGGCCAGGGATGACACCAGCCCAGCTCCAGGATAGGTTGAGGATTTATTTCACCTTGATTCTCTGTGGAACGCACGCACACACACAAAAAAAAACCCCAAACATGTACAAGGAAGACAAGAGAGAAGAAAAGAAGAAGAAAAAAAAAACCAAACTAAAGGACCAAACCCAAAGCTGTATGGAGGAATGGAGAGAAGCCTTTCCCTGCCGGGCTCCCGGCACTGCCCGGGCAGGGAGTGAGCAGGAATGCTCTGCACAGGGGCCCTGGGGCCCCCAGGGATGCTCCTGGGCCCCCATCACACACGGTTCCAGTTCACAGTCAAACAGGTCAGTCTGTCCATCCCCAGCCCTTGGTACCCACAGAGCTGCCACCCACCCCTGCCAGCTCTTGGTGACCCCAAGGAGCTGCCACCCCACCCCAGCCACCCTCTCATGCCCCCCAGCCAAGCATGGGGGGCAGGGGCACAGCAGCATTAAAACACAGCATAGAAGAGCCAGCAGGGCTGAGCTCAGGGCAGGGCTGAGCCCAGGGCAGGGCAGGGCCCGGGGCAGAGCTGAGCCCAGGGCAGGGCAGGGTCCAGGGCAGAGCTGAGCCCAGGGCAGGGCAGGGCTCAGGGCAGGGCCCAGGGCAGGGCTGAGCCAGGCTCCCTGTGCCAACAGCAGCTCTGCTGCTTTCAGACTTTCTNGCCAGCTCCTGGTGACCCCAAGGAGCTGCCATCCCACCCCTGCAGGCTCCTGGTGACCCCAAGGAGCTGCCACCCACCCCAGCCACCCTCTCATGCCCCCCAGCCAAGCATGGGGGGCAGGGGCACAGCAGCATTAAAACACAGCATAGAAGAGCCAGCAGGGCTGAGCTCAGGGCAGGGCAGGGCCCAGGGCAGAGCTGAGCCCAGGGCAGGGCAGGGTCCAGGGCAGAGCTGAGCCCAGGGCAGGGCTGAGCTCAGGGCAGGGCCCAGGGCAGGGCTGAGCCAGGCTCCCTGTGCCAACAGCAGCTCTGCTGCTTTCAGACTTTCTAAAAGGAGCAAAAACTCAAACCCCAAGCCAAGCCCCCAGCCAAGGGTGGCCCCCACGATCCCCTCTGCAGAGGGCAGTTATTGCTTTGCACAGCCCGGGCAGGAAGGGCAGGGCTGGAGCAGAACTGCTGGGGCTGAGCCCCCTAGAGCCCCCCCAGAGCCCCCCTCACCCTGCTGGCCCCGGGGCACCGGGCAGAGCCTCCCTGGGGCAGGGCAGGGGGAGCAGGGCCAGCCCTGGGGCCAGGGGAATGTGGGGGTGTTTAAAAGCCATGATCAGCCCCAGGTGAGGCTCAGCCTGGGGCACGAGGGGGTGAGGGCAGAGCTGCTCCACAGCCACTGCCCTGGGCCCTGTGGGAAGGGAGGGTCAGCCAGGAGCCCCCCAGAGGAGACATTCAGGGCCCCAGCACGATGCCAGCAGTCAGGAGGGGACAAGCCACAGGTGAGGGAGGGGCACTGGTGATTGTACATGGGGGGCAAGAGCCCACAGTCCTGGGAGCAGGGAGGGAGGATGGGGCACAGCAGCACCCGGGCTCAGATGAGCAAAGCTGCTCCTTCCAGCTGCACCAGGAGCCAAACCCGGGGCCCAGGGACCCCAGCTCACCTCCCCCTCCCCGAGCCAGCCCAAGTCCAAAGGGAAGGACAAGTAGCAGCAAGAGAAGACATTAAAGACGGGCCGGGGGCTCTGTGAGTGTAAACGAAGCTTTGGGGCTCCGGGGGTGCAGGGCTGGGCTGGGGGGAGATGGACCCTGGGACCCCCCCCAGCAGAGGAGGAGATGGAGATTGTAAAAGCAACAAGAGGAGGAGGAGCAGGAGGAAGGAGGCGATTATCTGAGGAGGGCAGAGCTGCCCCAGCCGATGGCTGAGGGGAGTGTGCGTGTGTGACAGGCGGGGGAGCTGCCCTGACCCTCCCCGCGGCCCCGGGCAGCTTTGGCGGTGCCAGCCCGGGGCAGAGCCCGCCCCAGGAGAGTCCCGGGTTCCTGAGCTCCCACTGAAAACCCGTGAGTCGCCTGAGCGGGACCGAGAGCGGCCACCGAGGGCAGAGCTCCGAGCCCAAGGTGCCCCAGCCCCGCCCCGCTCCTCCCAGCGCAGCCGGGCACGTCCCGCCCCTAATACTGGTACAAAAACCCCAAACGCGACAGGAAAACCTCACCCGCGCCGTGCCAGCCCCGCCGGGGCCGAGGGGACGGTGACCCAACCTCGGGAAGCGCTCGGAGCCGCAGCAGGAGAGAGAAAAGGCCACTCCAGACTCGCCTCAGGCAGCTCCGGTGCGGGCTCCGGGCAGCCCCGGCCGGAGGGGACGCGGTGCGAGGACGCGGGCACGGCTGGGGGTGGCGGGAGGTGCTGGGGGGGCCGTGACTTCCGTTCATGGCTGCGGGCGGGTCACAGGGACACACGGGCGGCGGGGACCTCGGCACCCTCCCCTGTGACAGTCCCCAGGGGCTCGGCTCAGATCCGGGGCAGCAGCTTCTCGATGAACTCCTTCACCGCCATCATCTCCTGCGGGAGCACGGCCCGTCAGGGCAGGGCTGGGCCCCGGGAACGGGAACGGGGCCCTGCAGCCTCCCCAGGGCTGGGAATGGGGCACAGGGGCCCTGCAGCCTCCCCAGAGGTTGGGATGGGGCACAAGGGCCCTGCAGCCTCCCCAGGATGGGGCACAAGGGCCCTGCAGCTGCCCCAGGATGGGGCACGGGGCCCTGCAGCCTCCCACAGCAAGGCAGGGACAAGTTTATCTCGTGTGTTCCCCACCCTGCCTGACATACAGGGCTGGGATTGGTCCCACAGATCCCAAAAGGAAGGGAGCCACAAGGATCATCCCCCAACAATCCCACCCTGGGCATCCCTGGAACAGTGTCCAGACACTCCTGGAGCTCTGGCAGCCTCGGGGCAGTGCCAGCACCCTCTGGGAGAAGAATCTCTCCCTAAAATCCATCCCAGCCCTGCCCTGGCACGGCTCCAGCCATTCCCACGGGGCCCATCACTGATCAGCACCCAGGGGTGCCATCCCCCCCCCTCCAGCCCAGCACTGACCTGAGGACAGGAACTGTGCATCACTCCAGGGTAGGTTTTGAACTGCACCTTGGCGGGGGTGACGACAGACTTGAGCTTCTCGGCCGTGAGGGCCCCGAAGCGCACGGGGATCATGGGATCCATCTCCCCGTGGCACTGCAGGATGGCAATGTCCTTGTTCACGCCGTTGTTCGCCGCCTGCCGCGAGGAGGGGACACTCAGGTGGGTGGGGCAGCTGCTTTGTGTCCCCAGCACGCTCCTGATGGGGAGGAGCTGTGGGGGGAATGCCCCTGGGCAGGGGGTACCTGTGGGAAGGCCTTGTGCAGGGGCAGCCAGCAGCTGAGCGCCACGATGCCGGCCAGCTGGTGCTGGCAGGTGAGAGCTGTGTACAGCGACAAGGCACCGCCCTGCAGGGGGGACAGGGGTCAGTGCCACCCTCAGGACAGCTCACACAGCCACCCAACTCCCTGGGACAGCTGGAGCAGGAATTGGGGTCCCTCACCTGTGAGAAGCCCCCCAGGATGATGCGGTTGGGGGGGATCCCATTCTTCATCTCGTGCTCAATGATTGCTTTAACTGGAAGGAGAGGGGAGAAATGGGTCAGTGGAAGGGGAAAGGGGCTGAAAAGAATCACCCAGCACCTCAGGGTGCACCTCAGGGACAGGGAGGTGCCAGAGATCCCAGGGGAAATGATTGCTGGGGTCACAGGACAGCAGAAACAAAGGAGAGGTGGAAGGAAGACACCTGCTCCAGGCACAGCGAGGGAGAGGCACACAGCAGCTCACCACCTCCCCTTACACAGCTCCTTACTGTTTTCTGCAGCTTTCTTGATCCCAGCTTCATCCTCAGGTGCATCTGGAGTCAATCCCATCAGGTCAAACCTGGGGGAAGCAGCAGGGTCACCCAAAACCTCTCTCAGCACCCCGAGGGTGGGGAGGCAGGAGCTGGGGGTGCTCTGCCCTTCCCTGGCCCCCACAGGGCAGTGGATTTTGTCCCCCCATCCCTCTCACTCCCCAGAAGGGTCCCACCAAAGCACTGACCAGGAGGGCATGACCATCTTCATGTTGAGCGTCACCGGGATCCGGGGCCTGTGGAGGAACATTTTGGGTGTTTCAGCTCCAGTCTGGGGGGAGCAGGAAGGCTGACACCTCTGCCCTTCCTGCTGAGCCCCTCCTGCCTCACCAGAGGATGCACAGGGAGCTCCAGAGCCTTTGTCTTTCCCTGCAGCCAGCAGGGACAATGAACAAGACAGGAATGGAAAGAAAAGAGCCCCTGGTGCTGCTCACTCTGTGGGAACAGCTCTGCCTGCAGCAGGAGCTGGCCACGGCAGCAGAGCCAGCCTGGCTGGGCAGCCCCGCTGGCCTCAGGCCACCACCTGCTCCCCAGGAGCCTTGGCAGCCTCAGGACCCCCCAAAAAGCCCCCAGGAAGCCCCCCCAGGGCAGCACTTACGCGTGAGGGCAGATGTACTTCACGTAGGGGAGGCGGATGGAGGAGAGAGCATCGGCCCAGCTGTGCCTGGGGAGGGACAGGGGAGACAAGTCCAAGGCTTGTCCCAGCCTTTTCCTGAGGCTGCTGCCCCCCAACCCCTCCCCTGAGCTTATTTTACCCACCCCATCAGCCTGAACCCCCCATGAACCCCCCCAGCACTGATCCCACCTAAGGGGAGCACACAAAGCCCTGAAACTGCAGGCAGGGAGAACAGGGAGGTGGGAATCTCCTGGATAGGGAGGGGGGAATCTCCTGGATAGGGAGGGGTGAATCTCCTGGATAGGGAGGGGTGAATCTCCTGGACAGGGAGGTGAGAATCTCCTGGACAGGGAGGTGAGAACCTCCTGGACAGGGAGGTGAGAACCTCCTGGACAGGGATGAGCCCTTTGTCACCACCCTGGGACCTCTGAGGTGGCCTTGCACACCAGAGATACCCTCATGCAGGCCCAGCCCAGCTGCCAGCCCTGCTAAGGCCTGGAAAAGCTGCAGTGCTGATCAGCAATCCCTGAAGGCAGCACAAAATCCACCCGCGGGGGGTGGGGGGCTGCCAGGCTGCTGGGATCATAAATATTCAAGAGCAGACAGCTGCTGGCAGCAATTCCCTGCCATTCCCTGCCAGGCTGGTGCAGGAATGGCTGCAGACCCCAGCCCAAGCTCCACACAAATCCTGGAGATGCCCTGAGGGAAAGCAGCAGCAAAAGACAGGGATCTGCATTTGGCAAAGCAGGAATCCCAGAGGAGCAGCTCCAAGGACACTCACCCCGTGTCTCCAAGGCCGTGTAGGAAAATGACCTGTAAAACAGAGAAGGGAGGGAATCAGCTGTGTGAGAGCTGTGCCTGGGGAGGGGCTGGGCTGGGCTGGCAGGGAGGTGGAAAATGGACACTTAGTCACCAACTCTGAGAGGCTCAAATTAGCTTGGAGCAGGGCTGATGGGTGGGTCAGGGCTGTGGTGTCATCCTGCCACGGGCAGGTCCCAACTCCTCTGCACAGCACAGGGACAAGGAGGGACAGATCATCCCAGCAGGAATGGCACAGAGCACAGGCCCAGCCTGAATCCAGAATGGGCTGGAAGGGACCTTAAAGCCCCTCCAGTGCCACCCCTGCCATGGCAGGGACACCTTCCACTGTCCCAGGCTGCTCCCAGCCCTGCCCAGCCTGGCCTTGGGCACTGCCAGGGATCCAGGGGCAGCCACAGCTCCTCTGGGCACCTGTGCCAGGGCCTGCCCACCCTCCCAGGGAGGAATTCCTCCAAGGAATTCTAAATTATCACCAAGGACTCACAAATCCACCTCCACAGGCTTTTCATCTCCAGCTCCAGCAACCCTCAAGCCCTGGGGAGCAGAGGGAAGGCAGCCTGCAGAGCCCAGGGAAGGACTGGGGAGTTCCTTTGGGAGATCTGCCTTCAAAAGCTTCAACAGCCCTAAGTGCCACTGCCCTGACAAGCTGAGCTCTCACACCAGAGCAGACAGCACAGCCCAGGAGCCCTTGCTGGCCCTGCCTCCCTCATGGGGAGGAAGGGAAGGCAAGGGAAGGCAAGGGAAGGCAAGGAAAGGAAAGGAAAGAAGGAAAGGAAAGGCAAGGCAAGGCAAGGAAAGGCAAGGAGGAAGGAGAGAGAGAGAGAAGGAAGGAGAGAAGGAATGAAGGGAAGGAGGAAGGGAAGGAAGGGAAGGGAGGGAGGGAGGTGCAGCCCTTACCGCGGCAGTCTCCCGCTCTGCCCCTGACACGGTGACAGCGTCGGCGAGGAGGGGGACAGACATGTTGTTACCACACATACACCGAGAGGGGTCGGCACTGGCACCTGCAGGACATACAGGTGAGGCAGGAACACTGACCTGTCACCCCCCTCACCCTGCTCCAGCAGCTGCTTCCTCCAGAGGGAACATGAAAGAGCAGGCAGGTGACGGCTTTGATGTTGGAACAGCTCACGCTGTGGCCTGGGAGAAGCCGAGGCTCCCCACGTGGGGTGCTGGAAGGGTTAAATTAGCCTGGAAATTAAACCTCAGAGCCAAAGTTATTCCTGGGCATGGGCAGAGGGCAGCAGGGCAGCACAGCCTCGGCATCCCTTCATTCCTGCAGCCCTTCACCCCCCTGCCCTGACCCACATCTGTCCTGACCAGGAAGCAGGAAACCCTCGGCACCAATAAAGGCCCAGCCCTGTTTTATGGGGCTGTTTAGGATGCACCAGAGCACTGGGAGCTGCTCTGAGCCCCCCCAGTGATGGATGACACCCCCGTGGCTCCCCAGGACAGCAGGCAGGGTCAGCACCGCTCTCCTGGCACCTCCCAGGTCCCACGGAGCTGCCACAGCAGCCCACGGGGTTTGCTCCCACTCCATCACAAACCTCAGCTCCCCTCAGGGCTGCCCTGACCCCGCTGACCCCCAGCACTAATTAGATCAGAGCTGATTTAAGGCACTGCCATTATCCCCCAGGAACAGGATCACAGAACATCCTGAGCTGGAAGGGATGAAGGATCACCCAGTGCAGCCCCTGTTGGGCACAGCCTAAAATCCCACCCTGCGCACCCTTGGAACAGTGTCCAAACACTCCTGGAGCTCTGGCAGCCTCGGGGCCATGCCCAGCACCCTCTGGGGGAAAAACCTTTCCCTAAATCCATCCTAAACCCCCCCTGGCACAGCTCCAGCCGCTCCCTGGGTGCTGTCCCTGTCCCAGAGATCAGAGCTACCCCTTGCCTTTCCTCATCCTCCACACTCTGCCCCAGCAGCACCATCCCCAGCAGGTCAGGGCGACCCAGGATCACCCCAAAACCTCCCCAAAACGCCAGCAGCCAGCCTTACCCACGAGAACCAGCCTGCTCTGTCTGCCAGCCCGGCCGAGACCTGCCCGACTCGTTCCCCACTCAAATAAAACCACCGGGAGCTCGCAGCTCCCGGATCTGACACAGACACAGCCCACGTGCTCCTGGCTGCTGCTCCAGGGGCACAACAACCGGCCAGGAGAGACCAAACCTGCCAAAAACACTGCCAGAGACACACAGAGAGCCAGAAATAACAGCATCTTCCCCCGGTGATGGGATGTGCTCCTTGCTGGGAAAAGCAGGGCTTGCGATGCTCGGAGCTACCCAAAAAAAAACTGGGAATTGCTTGGGATGGTCAGAGCTGCCCAAAATCCCTCCTGGGAATTGTCTGGGATGGTCAGAGCTGCCCAAAATCCCTCCTGGGAATTGTCTGGGATGGTCAGAGCTGCCCAAAATCGCTCCTGGGAATTGCTTTGGATGGTCAGAGCTGCCCAAAAAATCCCTCCTGGAATTGCCGGGATGCTCCTGCCCCGCTCCTGCCGGGACCACGACGGGAACCGCGAAGATTAAAGCCACTAAAGCCATTAAACCCTCAGCTGTGAAAAGGCGCAAACGCAGCACCGGGAGATGAATTCGGGTCCGATCCCACCGGGCCGGGGTCGAGGCGTTCATCACTCATTAATTAGCATTAATTACCGTACCTCAGCCTCTCCCCGGGCCCGCAGCCCCTCAGGGAGCGGAATCCAGCGGGGGCCGCACAAATCCCGCCCGGCAGCGATGGAGGCGGCACCGCACGGCCGGGAGCGCCGCTTGTCCGCCACAACCGGGGCTCTGAGGGGTCCCTGCGGGCTGCGAGTCCTGAGGGACCTCTGAGGCCGCCAAGACGCGGCCCCTCCACCGCCGCTCTCCCCGTTAAACCCCGTTAAATCCCGTTAATCCCCGCCGCGCCCCCCCCCATCCCCGCGGCCCTCACGGAACTCCC
>VWZP01006238.1:368974-395333 GCA_013396995.1 Dicaeum eximium
GCGCTCCTCGCGGCTCCCCCCGGACGCGGCCCACAGGAACTTCCGGCAGCGCGGCGGAAGTGACGCACGCAAAACGGCGCCGGTCACGGTGGGAACGGGCACCGGGCCGGGACTGAGGGACAGCGCACGGCTCTGCAGAGAGGCGGGGTTATTGTAAGGACAGCGCACGGCTCTGCAGCGCGGAGGGTTTATTGTCAGGTACCGGCCCCGCCGTGTCCGTGGCACCGGTACCGGCCCGGGTGCTCCCGTCAGGAGATGAAGTGAGTCTGCGGCGTGATCTGGGCCAGCGTGTGGTCGGCCGGGTTCGCCGAGGCCTCGTAGGTGCAGATGGTGACCTCGTGGCGATGGGGCTGGGCCGGGAGGGAGCAAATCCCGGGAGTGTCAGACCCCGGGAACGTTTGAAATGGAATATTTCAAATCCCGGGAACGTTTGAAATGGAATATTTCAAACCCCGGGAACGTTTGAAATGGGACCTTTTAAATCCCGGGAACGTTTCAAATGGAATATTTTGAATCCCGGGAACGTTTCAAATTGAATATTTCAAACCCCGGGAACGATTCAAATGGAACCTTTCAAATCCCAGGAACGTTTCAAATGGAATGTTTCAAATGGAATGTTTCAAATGGAATGTTTCAAATCCCGGGAATGTTTTAAATGGAATGTTTTAAATCCCGGGAACGTTTCAGATCCCGGATTCCAGCCCTGTCCCCCCTCGGGGCTCTCTCTGCCCTCACTCACCTCCGCCCACTCCCCTTTCAGGCCTATGTACAAAATCTTGGTTGTCTCAGCCCCGAAGTTCTTTGGGAAGTGCATGGAGAGGTGGTGAACGTTGGAGAAACGGGAAATTCTGCAAGGAAAACACCCTGAGGCTGCAGCTGCTGCACATCCCTGATCCCAGCCACACCGGGCAGGGAGGGGGGATCCCTCACACTCCTGGGGGGATTCTGCACCTGAGGGGATCCCTCACACCCCCAGGGATTCCCTCACAGCCCAAGGATTCCCTCACACCCCTGGGGGGATTCTGCACCCCAGGGGTTCCCTCAGACCCTCAGGGATTCCCTCACACTCCCCCAGGGATTCCCTCACACCCCATGGGGGATNCCAGGGGTTCCCTCAGACCCTCAGGGATTCCCTCACACCCCTGGGGGGATTCTGCACCTGAGGGGATCCCTCACACCCCCAGGGATTCCCTCACACCCGGGGGATTCCCTCACACCCCTGGGGGGATTCTGCACCCCAGGGGTTCCCTCAGACCCTCAGGGATTCCCTCACACTCCCCCAGGGATTCCCTCACACCCCATGGGGGATTCCCTCACACCCCCGAGGGGATTCCCTCACACCCCTGAGGGGATTCCCTCACACCCCTGAGGATTCTGCACCCCAGGGACTCCCGGGGTGCCCCCACAGGCAGCCCAGGCTCGGGGAAGGTTCCAGAAGGCAGGACAGAGCTGAGGAGGGCCCTTCCCCCAGTGTGGCAGGAGCAGCCCCAGCCCCAGGATTTGCCCAGTACTTGGTGGGATATTCCAGCTCTCCCAAGGGATCCCGGCTCAGGCCCAGGGTCTGCTCTGGCTCCTTGGCTGTGTCATCAAAGGACATGTGAGGAATGTTCCTGAACCTGGCAGGGCAAGGAGGACACCCAGGGACTCGTTAGCTAATTGGAGTCTGGCCATTAACACTGCTCAGCTTCTTCTCCACCACAAAAAAAAAAATATTTATAATAAATAAACCATGCCAGCAGCTCCCCCCAGAGCCCCCAGCCCCGTGAGGAAGGGAGTTTTACCCATTGTTTACTCACAGCCCCCGAGGGTTTTACTCATTTTTTACTCACAGCCCCCAGACTCGTGAGGGTTTTATTAATTTTTTACTCACAGCCCCCAGCCCCCTGAGGGTTTTACCTATTGTTTACTCACAGCCCCGTGAGGGTTTTACCCATTGTTTACTCACAGCCCCTGAGGGTTTTACTCATTTTTTACTCACAGCCCCCAGGGTTTTACTCATTGTTTACTCACAGCCTCAGCTCCGCCGGGTGGCTCCCGTCGTCCTCGCCCATCACCAGCACGGCTTTCAGCTTCACACTGCCCGTGAACCTGCCCCACACAGAGCAGCCCCTTGAGCCCTCCCAGCCAGCCCCGGGCTCGTGGCCAGCTCAGGAACCAGCCCTGCCCTGCAGGACGGAACTCACGGGATGTTGAAGAGCAGCTCCTCATCCTCGTCGCTCTCCACGAACTGGGGAGGGACAGGAGCAGCTCAGGGCCGGCCTGGGGGGCTCAGGGGGAGCACAGGGGACATGTGGGGACAGCTGGAGCATCACCCCAGCGGGGCTCAGGGGCCTTGCTCACACAATCCCAGAATGTTTAGGATGGAAGGGAGCTCTGGAGATGTCCCAGTCCATCCCCCTGGCCAGGCAGGGTCACCTGGAGCAGTGGCACAGGGACACAGCCAGGTGGGTTTGGGGTGTCCCCACAGAGGGAGGCTCCGGCCCTCCCTGGCAGCTGCTCCAGGGCTCTGCCACCCTCATGGAAAGAAGTTCTTCCTCACGGTGAGGTGAACTCGTTGTCGTTTATTTTATGGCCATGGCTCCTTGTCCTGTCCCTGAACAGTCTGGCACCATCCTCTGTCAGCCCTTGGGGATATTTTATGGATTGATGGGATCCCCCCTCAGCCTTCCCTTCTCCAGACTGACCAGGCCCAGCTCCCGCAGCCTCCCCTCATGAGGGCGATGCCCCAGACCCCGAATCATCTTTGTGGCTGCCACTGGACCCCCTCCAGCAGCTCCTTCTCCTGTCCCGAGAGGTCACAGCCCCGCACTGTGCCTGCCCAGGGCCGGACCGAACCGAACCGAACCGAGGGATCCCCTCCCTGCCCCAGCGCCGCTCCCGGCCGCACCTGCGAGCGGTCCCCGCGCTCCTCCCAGGGCCGGAACACGGTGGCTCCGGAGCCCTCGCGGCGCTCGTTGAGGCACTGCAGGCGCTGCCGGTCGATGCGCAGGTAGAGCCCCCAGGCCGCGCCGCGCTCCGCCGCCTCCTCCCCGCAGCAGCGGCAGCGGCCGGGCCCGTGCCCGTGCGCCATGGCCGCGCCAGACCGCCCAGCGCGCATGCGCGCGGGGAGACACGCCCACACTGCCGCGAGGGCACGCCCACAGCGCCTCAGGCCACGCCCACACTGCCGCGAGGGCACGCCTACAGCTCCTCAGGCCACGCCCCCACTGCCGCGAGGACATGCCCACAGCGCCTCAGGCCACGCCCACACTGCCGCGAGGGCACGCCCACAGCGCCTCAGGCCACGCCCACACTGCCGCGAGGGCACGCCCACAGTGCCCCAGGACACGCCCACACTGCCGCGAGGGCACGCCCACAGTGCCCCAGGACACGCCCCGCTGACATCTAAACCACGCCCACAACCCGCGCAGGACACGCCCATCTCCTTAAGGCGCTGCATAAATTTATTGGACACGCCCACACTGAACCGGTGATAGGTCCGTTGTTGCGTAGCCACGCCCATGTGGGCGTGGCCTGGTTCTGCACGTGCTGAGCCCGCGAACCCCCCGCTGCTCACGGGGAGGAGTCCCGGTGGTCCCGGGGAAGGGTCCCGGTGGCCCCGGGGAGGGTCCCGGTGGTCCCGGCCCCGTCCCGCCCCTCCCGGGGAATCGCGTTATCCGTGGGGATTGTTCCCGGCAGCGCAAGAACGGGAGCAGCACCCTCCGACCCCACGGAGTTTCCCAGTGGTGTGTTTAATTAACATTCGTTGTCAGTGTCATCAAAGAACGAGCAGCCACGGTCCAGTGTTTGGCTTTTATTGAGACATGATTCTCCTCTTTTTCATATAACTTATCTAATTAAAATATTCATCTTAGTTACCACAAAAAAAGGAACATAGAAAATTGTATATATACACAGTTTGGGACCAAAATACAAATACGAGTCCGAGCCACTCCCCCTCCTCCTCCTCCTCCTCCTCCTCCCGCTCCTCATCCTGCAGGGATGGGGTGGGAAGGGGCAGAGGCAGCTCTGCTCAACAACTGCACAAGTGTCACAGCCCGAGGGGGAAGGAGCACTTTGAGCCCAGATTTTGTCCCCAGGGAACATCCCTGCTCTGCTCCCAGGCTGGATTGAGCGTCCAGAAGGAAGGGAAGGGCCAGGGGGTGGCACCGCCCCTGTGGGAGCAGCGTCACCTCCCTGCAGTGCCACGAACCGAACACGGACACAGCTGGCACAGCCTGGAGCAAAGGGGGGCTCTGAGAGGGAAGGGGCATCTCCCCAGAACGGCACTGCTGGGGCCGTGCCCACAGCTGAGCGTGGAGCTGTGACATCGATTATTGGCAGTTCAGCAGTGCCCAGAATCGTTCTTGGGCATGGCCCAGATCCTTTGCTCAAAGCTCCATCGTGTCTGAACAACAGCAGGCTCTGCTTCCCTTCCCCTCTGCCCCCACCCCAAGCACACAGGAGAAATAAACAGCACAACGGTCAGCAGAAGAGGATATATTGTTATCTAATTAAAAATACAGCAAAATTAAATACAGCAAAAACACAGGAGAGTAAGGAGCCATTATTTTACAGCACAACACACACTGAAATGCTGCACAGTAACATTAAAGCATCTGGGACTGTAACAAACTTACAGCACGTGAGAGTCTGAGAACATTTCTCCGAGAATTTCAAACTAAACAAAGAACAGACCAAATAAACAGGAGACAGGTGTTCAGGATGGTTTTAAAGAAGGACATGTCTTTTAAAGGAGGATGAAAAAAAGGAAAGAAACAACCAAACAAAAAGCAGAAGCAAAACAGGGATTTTTCTAGAGCCCTTCGGGGAGGACCCTTCACAGCAAGGGCCACAGTGCACACAGACAACTCCACCGGTTTGGGATGTGGCAGCCACAGGAAGGCAGCAGCAAAGCTTCTCAGGAGCTGTCAACAACAACAGCATCCACTACCAGCACCTTTTCCACCCAGACAGCAAAGCCCTAGGGCAGCAAATATGGCTTGGAACAGGAGAATCCCTCCCTGACCCAGTCAGACCCCAGAGCCCCCAAGCCCTGGGGTCTCCCCAGCCCCATCCTCTGCTGGCACCAGTGCTGGGGTTCCCTTTGGGGCTGACAAAACACAAGCAGAGCCTCTCCAGACACACCCCACAAGCAGAGCCTCCCCAGACACACCCCACAAGCAGAACCTCCCCAGCAGCACTCACAGCTCCTGGCTGTGTCCAGCTGCCATCCTCACACCCCCAGCAGGGCTCCAGCAGCTCCAGGGCACTCCCTGACACTCCCAGCAGCCCCACCCAGCTCCTTGTGCTCCCTGAGCTCCAGCTCCTCACACACCAGGTACAAGGGAGCCTTTTGAGCTCCTGCTCTGAAGGACACACTCGTGTTACAACAGCCACATTCCTTTGCTCACTTCCCTCCAACCTCATTCAAGTGGTTTCAGGTTCAAAGACCAAAATCCTTGGATTTTTCCAAAGAGGGGACAGAGCAAAACGTACAGGGAAAAGACAGGATTTAGGCACCAGCTTCCCAACTGGAAATAAATCCTTTGCAATTCCACACAGAAAACAAGACAAAAGTATTCCTTTTTCCCACTAAAAGAGGCAAATTATGCCTTCACTGGTACTTAAAAACTATTTTCCATTGCAAAGTCCCCTACCTCTCTCCAGATAAAAAGTGAAAATCTGACTTTGTGCACAGTAAAACTTCTCCCACATCCCTGGCAGTTTTATTCCCAGTAGCCAGCAGAAGACAACAGCAGCAGAGGAAACGTCCCCAAAGGCTCTTGGCATCCCTGCAGGACCACAAAAGCACCTGTACAGGATCTACAGCAACAGCACAGAGAAGGTCAAGAGCTCAGATTTTATTGACACAATGAGCAGGGAGCGAAGCCTCAAGGCTGGATGCACTTGCCAAAGGACTGGCAAGTGTCTGGGCCACTGGTCCTACCTGTCCCAGAGCCTCCAGGTGAGACTTTGGGCCCAGCAGGTCCCAGCTCACAGGAAAGGCTCCTGTGACACCCAGTGCCCACCCAGATGGATTCCAGCTCCAGTTACCAAGGCTGACCCCAGGACTGGGTTGGGAGGGGAGAGACTACTGGGAGCAACATAAATAATACAACAGGGTAGAGGGGCAAAATATTAATTAAAACCATTTTATAATTTATTAAGAGGTTAAATAGTAAATAAGTCTCTGGATCTTCCACTCTCAGCAGGTGCCAAGATTTCACATTTTCCTGTGTCGGGAGATTCTGTACACCCTTCTTGTGATGGATGACAAAGCCAGAAACAGAATGTTGAGGACAGGGGGTAAAAGAGGGGGGCTTGACACTGAGAAAGGGACCAGAATAAAAGATAAAATACTGTGCCGTCATCTTGTGCAGATCAAAGCTTCTCCCAGCAGCTGCAGCCTCCAAAGAGTTCAAGGATAAGGAAGGGCTGTTTGGGTACCTTCTCCCCCTCCAGTGCCACTCCTCCCCAAGAGAGAAAGGCCCAGCTCAGCATTGCAAACTTATCTCCGAGAGAACCTGTTTTTGAAAGCTTTGATAGTCTTTGCCATCATTGGTGCAATTTCTGCAAAAGAAAAAAAAAAAGAATAACACCAATGAATCGAACAAAAAAGCCTCCACATGAAAGCAAAAGTGATAGAAGAAGAGCTGAGAGCAATTGGAAGCTGCAGCCCTGGCAGACACGAGTGTTTGAGCAGGGCCATCAGAGTTTTTAGGTGACAGACTGAGGAGAAGCCACTGCTGGCTGCACTGCACCAACACAGATCCCTGGTTAAACCCTCCCTGCTTCCTTCCCCAGAGAGCTGCACTCCAGTTCCAAAGAGCTGGGCAGACACAGGGCAGCAGGAGGCCAAAGGCAGAGGTTCTGCCTCACTGACACCATTAGGACAGGCTGATACAGTCAGCTCTGAGCAGGTGAATCAGATGTTTCCCTTTGCTGTTCCTCATGCAACAAGTTTGAACAGAGAGAGAGCAGAGATACCAACATCAACCCTACAGTGCAGCCTGGAATTCTCCCACAGCAGAAGCAGCTGTCTGTGAAGGAGAAGCTCTAAGAGAGCACAGGGATGTCCTGCAGGTTGTACTTACTCTTCACAGGGGGTTTCCTGGGGTCGTAGGAGGAGAAGGTGCTACCTGAAGATGGGGCCGTGTGGGCACTGCTGGTGCTGGGCCCATCGTAGGACTGCTCGTCACTGGCCCGAGCGTGGCTTTTGCTGGATGTGTACAGGACTGGTTTTATTCTGCAACAGACACGGGACAGGCATTTCCACAAGGAATTCACCGTGGTTTGAGGCAATTCTACAGGCACAAGGCACGTTTGTAACAGCATTAGGGCTGATACAAGGTGGAAGCAGCAGTGACCCGGATCTCGGTGCTTCCCAGCAGGAAACAGGTGATTACAGTTACAAGTTTTTTGCAAAAGGAGCTCCCAGACACACAGTATCCTTTCCTGAGCTTCAGCTGGCACCAAGCCCTGAGCAGCAAGTGCTACAGAGAAACACTCACTTGGTCTTCTCTGGCAGAAGAGGGCCTCCAGTTCCAAACTTCTCCTGCCTCCTCCGGACGTCCCGAGGGGGCTTGGCTGCAGAGTTCACAAATGCCATCTTGGCCACTCTCCCTGCAAGAGGCCAGAGGGAAACATCACTTACATCCAGCTGGCTGTAAAGGAGGCTCCCCACTGCTTGTCTTACTATTGACAGTTCATCCCCCTCTCCCTAATCCATCCATTTTAAATAAATAGTGACAATCTCCTTCCTAAGGCCTGAACCTCTCGCAGTGAGAAATCAGACTGATCATCTCAGCAGTTCTCATTATGTCCACCCAAAAACCAGAAATGTTTTCTGGTTCTCTTCCATGCCACCATGGAGAAGCCACATGGAACAGGAACCTACTCATCATTGCTGTAAAATATTGAGCTGCATCAACACCATCACGAATGAAAGCAAGACACTGCTAAACCACAAAACAAAGGAGCACACAGAGCTAGGCAGCTCCTAAACTGGACTGGTTTTAAGGCCAAATACCCTCTCCAAGCCCCACCTTTGGGTTTGTTGGCGTGGGCAGAGCCGATGTTGCGTGCCAGCATGAGCAGGCGCTGCTCGCGTGCGTCGTGCAGCCGCAGGTACATCTCCCGCCACGACTCAAACTCCTCGGGCTTCTCGTTCTTGAAGTCTCGCAGGCAGTGGTTGTGCCACAGCTGATCCGTGTCCTCCACCAGCACCTGCAGCAAACCCACACTGAGCTGGGAATCTCCTCCAGCCCTCCTTCCCTGGGCACCAGCTCAGCGCCCGCGTGCAGCAACGCCGGGAACTCGGGACTAGCAAAAGCCACCCCTCGCAATGAGAAGGTTTTGTTTGCTGTTCTGCTCCTGCAGGTGAGGATAGCCCTGCACAGCACATCCCTTCTCCCAGGCTCAGGCAGTTCTGCTCCTGCAGGTGAGGACAGCCCTGCACAGCACATCCCTTCTCCCAGGCTCAGGCAGTTCTGCTCCTGCAGGTGAGGACAGCCCTGCATGTCACATCCCTTCTCCCATGCCCAGGCTGTTCTGCTTTGCAGGTGAGGACAGCCCTGCAGGTCACATCCCTTCTCCCAGCCCAGGCTACTCTGCTCTTACAGGTGAGGACAGCCCTGCAGGTCACATCCCTTCACCCAGCCCAGGCTGCTCTGCTCTTACAGGTGAGGACAGCCCTGCAGGTCACATCCCTTCTCCCAGCCCAGGCTGTTCTGCTTTGCAGGTGAGGACAGCCCTGCAGGTCACATCCCTTCACCCAGCCCAGGCTGCTCTGCTCTTACAGGTGAGGACAGCCCTGCAGGTCACATCCCTTCTCCCAGGCCCAGCACTCACGTGGTTGCATTCCTCGATGCGGTACAGCTGCTCCGGGGTGCACCTCTCCAGCACTGGCTCCAGCACGGAGAAAGGGACACCACCCACTTCATAGATTGCTAGAGAGAAGCAAGAAGCACAGGGTGTTAATTATCAAAGGGCTTGACACCTTGAAACACAGTGAAAAAAACTACAGTGTTGCACAACACCAGGATGAGGGGAGGAGAAAGGAAGCTCAGGGACCACTATCTCCAAGTTCAGAAGTATCTGTGCAAGCTCTGTTTGCCACAATTTCCAGTGCTTTAGCACTGCTTGAAAGCATTCTGGGTGCTGAGCCCTGCAGCACCTGGACTTCCAGTGGGATTTATCCCATATTTATAACAAGGGGGAACTGCTGATGTCTGTACCAAGCTGTCAAAATTTCAGTGCACAGTGACTGACACAAGGACAGGTACTCACAGTCGATGTTGTTGCTGAGGACCCTGATACACTGCTGGTACAGGGACATCATCTTTGGGAGGTAGGCAGTTTTGGAGCCAGAGTACACCTGCATTTTGGAATTTAACCGCCGGCCTGTGAACCCAGCTTCGCCCTCCTCCACTGGCGAGGACACTGCTGTGGAGGGAAAGCTTGGAGTGAGGAGGGACCAAGAAAAGAAAGAGCCTGTCCTGATAAATGGCACAGGAGGCACAAACTGGAATCACCCAGAAGTGACCTAAAGGGCAAAGTCTTCTCCAAGGGAGCTGCAGAGCAAGTTCAGGAAGGGCAAGTCCAAAGAAGCCCCAAAGAAGCGCCAGTGAAGGATTCTTCTCATTTCTGATGGAGCACGTGGGAAGCAGCTGCTTTTTTGTGTCTGAAACCTCTGCCCTTGGCAGACCCCACCAGAGAGACTTGAACCCAGCCAGCACCCACCCCTGCTCTCTCCCACAAGCTGGCTCATTCCACACCCATTTTCCTGCCCAACATACCTTTCCTTTTTGTCTGGGAGCAGGTGATGGACTCAAGTGAGGGAAGAGGACGATAATTGGCCTGGATGGGGGGCAGGGGGATGTCTGGTAACGTCGGTACCACATCTAAAATTATCTGCAAGGAGAGGATGTGCATGGAATAAGACAGGAATACAGCAGAATGTGACATTCCACCAGTGTACAAACAGCACTGAACTGCAGGGGTTTTTGCATATTTTGAATAAACCACTCAATGCTGCTCAGTTTGCACCAGGGAACAACCTCAAGGGAGGGCTGCCAATAGCAAGAAGCCAAAATTTGGGATCTGAATCGTTCAGCACCTTCCAGAAAGAGCCATCCATGTTTTTAACCTATTCAGGACAAGCAGAAGCATTTCCTTGATCTCAAACACTCATTTACCAGTTCTGCCTCTTCTCCTCCTCCTGCAAAAAACTTTGTGGTGGTGGAGAAGGGAACCTCAGAAACTGAGGGAAACTGAAAACTTTGATATGGAGTTTTATGAAGCACTTATTAGTATGAATGGCAAAGCAGGATTTAAAATGCTGTTAAACCTTATAAAAACCACTTTGTGAAGAGCCAAGTGTTTCAAAGTTGAGTAAAAGGATGAAACAGTAAAGATTTTACATATTAGTCCCTATTTATACACCAAACCCTGGTACCCATGTGACAAAGGATCTGTACAGAATTTTTCAGGCTTTCACAAAAGGAGTTTTGTCTTCTGGAATGAGCTGCCTTGTACCACCAGTTCTCCCATTTCTGGACACTAAAAAAGGTCCATTTTAGAGAAGCACAAATACTTGAAAGGGGAGATATGGGAACCTTGTTAGCAGGAGATGCACTGCAAACTGGGCTGGATCCTAAGCTCACATCCACAGACACTCTGCTTTCTTACCAAACCTTACCCTCTTTGGTTTAGGAGGCTCTGGGGCTTTCTTCTCTGCCTTTTTCTCACTTGTTTTCTTATGGCCTTGACTTTTATGACTGGAGCTCGAGCTGTTGGTGCTGGCTTTGGATCCGTTCTGTTTGCTGTGCCCCCGGTCTTTGTCCCCAGCTGACACAGCTGAGGATTTGACCACTTTCTTTTTCTTTTTCTGGGGCTGGTCGTAGCTGAGATACGACTCAAACGACATTGTAGGTTGTTCAAACTCATCCTCTGCTTCCCCCTCCCCAGAATTGGAGGAAAACCCCACTGATTTTTTATCCACATTGGAGATTTTGCGCTTCCCCTCCGAAGACTTTAAGCTCCCAGAACCCCCCTTTTCCTTGATCCTATTGCCCGAGTCACTCTCAGCTTTCCGTTTCTCCGAGTTAGAGCTCTCCAGGCTCTGCTTGGACTTTTCCAATTTGCTCTTCTCAGAGTCCCGATGCTTTTGCTTCTTGTGGTTGTCCAAAGATTCCTCCGAGTGCGGCAACGAGTGCGACTTCTCCTTCCTGGAGGCGCCGCTCTCGCGATTCTTCTCCTTTTTGCTGCCCTCTGACGTCCTCTGCTTCTCCTTGCCGGCCGCTGCCACGGGGGATTCTCGGAGCTGCTCTTTCAGAGAGGCCTTGTGCAGCCTCTCTGGGCTGAAGGCAGAGGTCCTGTCATCCCCTCTGCCATCCAGTCGCTGCTTCTTGTGCGAGGATTTGTGCTCTTTGCTCCGACCCGCGCTCCCTTTGTCGCAGAAATCGCCGGAGCTGCGCTCCCGGCCTGCTCCCAGCTTCTCCTGGAAGCTGTGGCCTTTACTGGTTTTCTGAGGGAATAGTGCTGGTTCTTCCTGCTCCTCAGAGGCATAAGGGTCTGTGTCCACATCCTGAGGGCTCTCACTGGGCTCAGGTGACACAGCTTGTCCACAGTCTGAGTACTCCTGGTCTGAAGAGAGCACCGGGGAGGATCTGCCCCAACCCTTCCCCTGGTGGCTGCTATAGCTGTAAGTCTCATGGGCTCTCTCAGGCCTAGGGTACCTTTTGGACTTCTTTTCCCTATGATCTGGGCTATAGGACTGGCTGCAAGAAGGCTGGAAGGGTTCTGAGTATTCCTGATCAGCCTCCTCATCCTCTCTGAGGGAGGATTCCTGATGCCTTTTGCTGGAGCTGCTCCTCTCGTAGTCACGGTCTTCAGAGTCCAGGTTATTTCTGAAGGGAGAAGAAACCAAAAAGAGTTAGATTAATACTGCCCAACATGAACAAAAAGAGCCATTCCCTGGACTGGAACACCTCTGATGGAAGACCAAGGTTGTATTTGGTAGCTTTGTGGCAAAAAATCCCACTAAATCTCTCAGGAACAGCAACAATCAGGGATTTTAAAACTGCATTTCTAGTGCAAGAATTGATGAAGCACTTTTATTAGAGCTAGAGACAGAACCTTCTCCGTGCCTACACACTCCTGGCTGTGTGATGCTGTGGGAAATGTCCCCCAGTTCAACACATGGGAATACCACTCCTTTAAATTCCTGTTAATAACTGGGCCTTTATCACTCAAATCTATTTGATCTCTGCTGGGTTCAAAAATGCTTTGTTACTACCACATGCCTGCTAGCAATAACTTCCAGTTTCCATAGGATTCTAGCTCATAAAAGCATTCTTTCAAATTACTTGGGCCTAGAATTTCCTGTCTTCAGAATCAAAACATGGGAAGCAAGCAGAATGCATCTTTTGCTTTATTAAGGGCACTTTTTTTGGCATCTCCTGTTAATCTCTTCATCAAACTGCAAATTCTTGAAAGTTGGCCCCAGCTTCCACATGAAACTGCAGCTGTCATCATCCCAACACTCCAGAGCCAGCAAAGGCAGGAAGTTTCTGCCAAAACAAGGCCAAACCCCCAGGCAGAGTCTGCATATTGGTTTTACAAGTTTTTCCAGAGCCTTGGCCAGAGAGGTTTGAACTATCCACTGAAAAAACATTCCCAAAGCTCATCCCTGGGGCTCACTCACCGCTCTGCCTCCTGGGCCACCGGCACCAGCTTCTTCCACCTGGCCACGAGGTCCTTGGCAAAGTCTCCCACCAGCTCATGTTTCCTCAGGCTGTTCACAGTCTTCCCAACTCCTGTCTCCTTCAGGAGAGAGCCATGAATCCATCTTAGCAAAACAGGAATTCTCACCCCTGCTAAAGTCCCTAAAGAGTCAACGAAATCAACACACTCCCCACTGCTGCGAGGGAGAAAGTTCCTTGATCTAACAGCAAAGACATCACTTTTATTATGTTTTCAGCTGTTTTATATCACCCACTACATGTAAATCAAAGAGTTAATTCTACCTTAGTCAAACACTAATTATTCCTATTAATAACCCAAGTCAGTATTTACCATGAGAGCTGGCAAGTTTAAAGACAGGAGCCATTAAAAACTGTAAGTATTAGCACTTCCTCATTTCCTGCTGATTTGTTCTCGCTGGGATCTGCTCCAGCTCTCACATCCCAGTCAGGTGTTCAGTTTTTGGGAGAACTGAGCGTGACAAATCGTCCTCCACGGCTCCCCACCTGCCCTGGCACGCTCCTGCCCCATGCCTGGCACTTCCAGAACTTTATCACAATCCCAGCTGTGCCATGGGCTGCAGCAGGTGGCCGAGGGAACACGCCCTGTTCCAGGGAAAGCAGCACTTCCATGGAAAACAGCCCTCCCTGGGCTCAGCACACACCATGAAAAGCCCCAGAGATTTCACAGCTCTTACCACGAGAATGTCAACTGTGATGGGTAATTCTGACAGCCTCTTCAGACTCTTCAGCAGCTGTGGAGACATGAGAAGTGTTCAGAGTTGTCACACAGAGCCACAGACAAGGATTAGGGAGGAAGAAAATGCTGCACTGCCTGAGAGCTCGTGAGGAAGATCCAAGTGGCTGACAGCTGCTGTCTCGCTCCAAAAAAGCTCCTGAGAAACTGAACACGAGGGCCAACTGCAAAAAAATCTCGTCTCTGCCCACAAGAACCCACCTGAAAGTCTTGTAACACGCTCAAATATTAACATTTGCTTCACAGGGGACTGCAACTCCAATCTGGCTTAAAGCACCAGGGACAGGAACACACAGCAAGAGGAAGAAAGGACTTGGAAGCCTGTGACACTCAGAAGGTGGTGCTGGAATGCCCTTGGCAAGAGGGGTGGGAACAAACCAAAATAAAAAGGGGAAGGAAGATTTGTAGATGTTCAAAGACCCAAGAGGGGAACCTGTGTCTCCACTGCTGACAGGATCGCTTCCATCAGGTGCTAAACCTGCACCTGATCCCTTCCAAATTCCCTCCCTCTTGCTCCACTCTTTTCTCTTCTCTTCACCAAACACCAGAGAAGTGTTTTTTTCCTCCACACACCCCAAGCAAGGTTCTGCCAGCATCTTCAGCTGCTCCATGAGACAGGGTGGGACAAGGAGCCCTCTCCAAGGAGGAGCTGGAGGAGTTTGTAAAGAAGAAACAGCCTCAAGCTGCACAGGGGAGGTTCAGGTTGGACACCAGGAGAAAATTCTTCAGGAAAGGGTGGCCAGGCATGGGAATGGACTGCCCAGGGAGGTGGTGGAGTCACCACCCCTGGAGGTGTTGAAGGATTGAGCAGCCATGGGGCTCCAGGCTGGCTGACAAGGGGGAGATCGGTCACCAGTCGGACTCGATGATCCTGGAGGTCTTTTCCAACCCTAATGATTGTGGGATTCCGAGTGAAGGGGATGTTCCTGTACCTCTGGCATGCAGGTGGTTTGGGACATGGCCTCACCAGGATGGCTCTGTAGCTACAGCACATGGTGGAACACATCTGACAGCACTGTTGCCCCTCAGATCATTTCCCACAGCTCAGCTATAGCCACAGTCCAGCCTCATCAGCATTCCCATTATTATAGCCCCTATAGAGCCCTGGCTGTGCTCAGCACTCCTATGCTATATGCCATACAAAGGGCTGCCCCTGATCCAGAAGATCTCTTTAAAGCACTGTGCTGGTGCTCAGATCAGCAGTGTCAGCTCAGTCACCCCCAGGGGCACCGTGCAAGGACCAGACAGCTCTGCAGGTTCCTTCCTCTGCAGGGAAATGAGTTCCTTTACCCTCTCTGAGCAGTGCTCTTGCTTTCAGAGAGGAAACTCCTCGACACCCAGAGAAGGTTCCTCTGACTTAAACAAAACCACAACTTCTGTTCACTAGAAACCACTCCTTTATATTTAGGACCTAATAACTGTGACGGAAGGTTTCAGTTTTCTTGGTTTAGGAGAGTGAAACGCTGACACCAAGAGTGGCTGCTGTTGCCTTGCCAGCACAGCTGCTCAACAAGTGACTGGCCACTGAAGCCATCAAACCAAAGGCAGAGAGACAGAGCCCAACTCTGCTCCTGCCACAGTTCAGGGGTCAGGATCCCTCTGGGAAGGCCAAAATCCTTCTGGGATTGGCAATAAAGGAGTTTGGACTTGTGTGTGCAAAGGGGACAGGAAGGGAAAGAAGGATGGATTTTTGTACTAAAAAGAAAAAGAGTAAACCAGGACAACATTAAAGCAACAGCATCTCTGTGAGCTAATTAAATTCCTAAAAAAGCTTTTTCAGAGCTTAAAAAATCCCACTATGAGAGTAAGAACCAAAGGAGAACTCATTCTAGTGTCCCTAAATCCTCCCAAATATTTTCTAGCTACACCCCACTGCAGCATCTCCCACAGTTCTGTTTGCTCCTCAGTTATTTGTTGCCTTCAGGGCTGAATTCCAGAAGAGAAGTGCTGTTCTCAATGGGAATGCTGTTCTCAGTGTGGCTGCAGAGCAGGGGAGCCACACACTTGATCCAGAACACATCTCAGGAGGAGCTGAGTTATTCCACAGCCCCTGCAGTCGGTCCTTGTGCGTGAGATGCACCAAGTGAGACAAGGATGATGCAGTGAGGCTTAAAAACTCGTACTAAACTTCATTTCCTTTGGAAACAAGCTGGTGGAGTTGGTCCCTCTGAGGCTTAAAGGGACATCAGGAAGAATTTTGGACAACAGGAGGAATTTCTTCACAGAAAGGTGGTCAGGCATTGGAAGGAGGTGGTGGAGTCCCCATCCCTGGATGTGTTCCTGAAACAACTCAATGTGGAACTCAGCTGATATGGAAGGGTTCAATCAAAGGTTGGACTCGATCCTGGAGGTCTTTTCCAATCTGTAACAATCCTGGGATTCTAAATCTGGCAGCTCCTTTTGGAACTAACCAAGATCACACAAATCCCACGAGGAGAAGGCGGCCAGGTGGGAGACAGAAAACACCAGGCTCGTGTCTTGTGAGACACACACGACCAAGCTCCTCTAAAACACCCCAGCACAGGGCAGGCCTTCAGTCAGCCAAGACACAGCCCATAAAACTCAGTTCCAGCTCCAATCAAGTTCTGTTGAACATGGGTGGATGTTTTCTTTCCTGAGAGAAGGCAGCCAGACCCTTATGACACTAAAAACACACAAAAATCAAATTGCTCCAGCACAGCTCAGCTGCTTCCCCTCCATGAAGATACTCATGTTTTCCTTCTTTTTCTTCCCATAGCCCTGGAGCAGAGCTTGCACCTCCTCTGCTGGAAAAAAGGACACTTTCCAAGCCATGACAGCACTGCCCAAGATTTCACTCGCACTGTTCCGTGCCAGCAGCCTAATTTTTCACCCAAACCCAGGAATAACAACACAGGAATAACTTTAGGAAAGTTATAATATAACAAACCCAGGAATAACTTTACACCTTTCAGCAAGGCACTGAGTTGTACATGATACTGGGCAAATATTATTCTTTCATGTTCTGATAAAATATTTTTCAAAGGACAAAGAAAAGTGAGGACTAGAAATGGTGTAAGGGTGGGCAGCACTGTGGATTTGTCCTGTGACAGGGTAAGATTTCCTCAACAGGAAGGTCCTCACAAGATCCCTCAAGACAATGCAATGACAACTAAATTCAGGCTTTAAACCACTAAAGCTTCCGGGGATATGGTTGGAAAAGTATCAGAAATAAAGAATATAGGTCACAGGACCTTTCTGGTGGGGAAAAAAAAGAGCTTTTCAAGTCATTACCCTGCTTTACCTCCTCTGCCTGCCCTTGCAAAACCGCCCAGGATCAACAGAGCAAGAAACACCACGAGGTCACTGGAGAAAGAGCTGGGCTGTGCAAACACTGCTCCAGGAGCACAGCAGCAGTCCCTGCTCACACGAGGGGCAGGGAACAGCAGCACCAATCCTCTGAGCACGGAGCACTGGCACAGAATTTGAAGCCTTGCCCGTGGTCTCAGCACCATGGAGCTCAGAAATCAGCAGTGCCTCAGCTCCAGCTGGGCTCCAGCAGTTCAGCCCTGCTCTGGTGCTGGCTGGGAGGGTGAGAAGAGTAACCAGATCCCAAGGCATCACCCCCAGGCAGGCAGGAGCTCCTGCAGGGCTCCCATTTCAGAGGGTCAGCACTCCAGCACGCTCTCCTCCTCCTCTGGTGGTGGGAGATGTTGGGAAGGAGCCCTGCAGGTGTTTGTCCCGGTGGAACAGAGCCAGCCCAGCACAGCCCCGCCTGCCTCCTCCTTCACCTCAGCTACACAAAACGCGAGCCAGCACGTGTGAATGCTCCCAACAGATGCTCCCCCTCTTCTCAAACAGGAGAATGCAGTAACAGCACGCCCAAGTTCAGCCATAACTCCAGATTTCACTAGAAGAACCAGCCCTGAGTGCCCGGGACAGCCGCTGCCACCACCGAATGTCACAGCGAGCGCAGGGCAGGTCGGGGCGGCAGAGCACAACACAACACCCCGGCAGCGGGCACATTCCCTCGTGGAGAGGGGCAAGAAGGGCCGAGCGAGTCCCCCAAGGGCAGAGGGAGCGATCGGAGCCACAGGAGCAGCTCCGGAGCCGGAGCCGTGTCCCCCCGGCCCCGCGGCGGTGCCTCCCTGCGTGGGCTGCCCCGGCCCCGGCACCAGCGCGTCACCGGGCAGGGCTCCTCCGGAGAGATCTGCGCTGCCAACGGGGACNGCAGGGGAAGCCCCGGCCGAGGGAGGCCCTGCCCCGCGCACTCCCGAGCCCCGTCCCCACCGCCCCGGCCCCGGCGGGCTGAGGCAGCCCCCATCACCTTCTTGGGCTCGGCGCTGCCCGCCAGCCGCGCCTGGAGCCGGCCCACAACTTCCAGCACCGACTCCGCCATTTTTAGTGCTGGAGCGCCGGCGGCGGCGGAAGCGCCTTCAGCGGCCGCCGGGCCCACGGCGCTGCCCCGCCGCCGCCGCCATCTTGGCTGCGGGCAGGAAGCGGAAGCGGCGCACGCGGCCTCGGCCATGGCGGGTGCGGGCAGAGGGCGCCATGTTGGGGACTGGCAGCGGCGCCATCTTGAGTGCTGGCAGGGCTGCGCTGAGGGGACTCTCTGCCAGGGACTTTTACTAAACTTTTCCCAAATTTTCCCTTCTCCATGTTTTTGTTGGAGTCTCCTAATGCCCCCCTTCCCTCCCGGCGCTAAATACGAGCCGATTACTCAGTTCCAAGAAAGCTGATCTTTGTGGCCAAGCTCAATAAACAGCCCCAGCCATGAGACAGAGCAGCACCAGCTATTTCTGGCCAGATTTGTTCCCTCATGTGCTGGCTGCTCCCAGCTCCCTTTGAGGAGGTGAGGTCACTGCTCACTGAGTTTCAGACTGGATTTGGCAACATTCAGAGGCTGCAGTGCCTGAGTCAGCTGGAACACACCCTGGTGTCAGCCCAGACCGGGCTGAGCATGGCCCCACACCCAGGAACCAGCCAAGCACGCTGGCAGCACCCTGAGCAGGTAAGGTGGGTCCCAGCTGGCCACAGAGATCCTGGAGAGGGGTCAGGGCTGTGCTGGGTCTGTCTGTGGGGTCACCCTATGGGCTGAGGGACGAGGTAGATTTACCAGCTCCAGGGTTCCTGTTGTCCTTCAGACTTTCTTGTCTCTGCTTCTTTCTTAATCATTTAAATAAGGTTTGTTTCCTAAATCCCCATAAACTGCCACTGGACTGCCAAGGAATTACTTTTTAAAGAAGGGGAGAGTAACTATGGCAACCTAAACCTGAACTTCCCAGTGGCTCTGCCCACAGCTAGGCTCGGCCACCTGAGATTGCACAGGCAACCTCCTTGGCACTTCTTGAGGCCAGCCCTTCATCAGCTATCACCACCCCTCGGTTAGGAGCCATCATTGGGCTCCTTCTTCTGCTCTGAGCGAGGTTTCAGGGAGTCACTGGCAGGTCTGGTTTTGTTTCTGGCCTGAGCTTATCCAGCTTTCCCAGGCTGGCCTTTAGTCCCTGCAGCATCACCCTGGGACACAGCAATTCCCTCTGTCACCTCCTGGGACACAGCAGTTCCCTCTGCCATCCCCTGGGACATAGCAGCTCCCTCTGTCACCTCCTGGGACACAGCAATTCCCTCTGCCACCTCCTGGGACACAGCAATTCCCTCTGTCACCTCCTGGGACACAGCAGCTCCCTCTGTCACCTCCTGGGACACAGCAATTCCCTCTGCCACCTCCTGGGACACAGAAGCTCCCTCTGCCACCTCCTGGCACACAGGGAACTGGTGCCTTCTCATTCTGTCCCTGGGTCCTCTTCTACCTGCCCAGACCCAGCAGAGGGGACAGTGACAGTGCTCTGGGACACCCCAGATCAGCAGTCAGCGTTTCCAAGGCAGGCTGGAGCAATGCTGGGCTGTCCACAGGGCGAGAGCAGCAGCAGTCACAGGTAGAATTTAGTGCTGTGCAGCCTGCTCTGCCTGTCCAGGTGCTTTCTTTCTCCTGGAGAAGACATAGAGGCACATCCAGAGCACGAGTTGCCTCCTCTGAAGGCAGATGTGTCTGGCAGCCCTCCCTTCCTCCCCACATTTCAACACCTGGCCAGATGGAGCACAGGGGTCCCACTTCAGCCTGAGCACCTGCCACGGGCTCATCTACCCTGTGGGAGGGCACAATGCCCGGGGCCCGCTGGCCCCTAGAGTGTGCCACGTCCCCACCACCACCAGCTGGCACAGCACAGGAGCCTGGGACCACTGCCACGCCTCTGCTGTCATCCATGGCCACCGTGGCCACCTCAGCCACGCCTCCTCCTTGTCACCGTGGCCACCTCAGCCACGCCTCCTCCTTGTCACCGTGGCCACCTCGGCCATGCCTCCTCCTTGTCACCGTGGCCACCTCGGCCATGCCTCATCCTGGTCACCAAGGCCACCTCAGCCACGCCTCCTCCTGGTCACCAAGGCCACCTCAGCCACGCCTCCTCCTGGTCACCGCGGCCACCTCAGCCACGCCTCCCAAGTGGGCCAGGCTGGGGCACGCTGGGGTGGCCAGTGCATGGCCATGGAGGGCTACAGCCCCCTCACAGCCAGTGGAGCTCCCCGGCACCGCTGCCCACGGGGTGAGCACGGCCGGGCTGGCTCTGCTGGAGGCTGGAATGAGTGGAAGAGATGTCAGGAATGTGGGCAGTGCTACAAGCCGACCTCACCCAGTGGGCTGAGGATGAGGAGCTCCCCGAGGCCATGGTGGTGCCTCCCATCATCACAACCCCGGGCTCCAGGTGCAGCTCTGGGGCCTCAGCAGCAAGCAAAGAGCTGAGTTCCCACCAGCCAGGGAAGGACACTGAGCTCAGAGGTGTGGACAGCTGGATAAGGAGGCACGCTGATGTTTGGGGTCACTGCAAACTTTGGGAGTTAGGGAATTGTCCCCTGAGCTGCCTCCATCTCGAAGCTTAAGCAGGGAATGCACAGACACAGGACAGAAGAGCTTTTCTCTCCAGCCTGCAGCACTGGATTGCAGCATGGATTGGAAAATAAAAAGGGGAAAAGAAAGAATAAAGACAAACCATAACAATGGAGGAGGACCCTCACTCCCATCAGTTTCCCCACAAAACTCACGACACAAGTTAGGGGTTAAAAAATTTATTTACTTCTCTGGTAACAGGAACTGCTCATTTACCAGGAAGGATGATACCATCATACTGTGAGGGAAAAAAAAAGAAAAACCAAACAAACAAGTGAGAAATCACCATCAGGTAAAAGTGAAGTGCTGCTGTGCAGAAAACTTGAATCACCAGAATCATTCCAAGCCAACACAGACATGGAAGACCAGTTTTCCTGCAGCCAACTGCCTTTGTGCTCTGCTGGAATGCCCAAGGGGGCTGTGTTCAGATAAGCTCAGATAAGGTTTAAGATTCTTATCTCAGCAGCCCCTGAAACACCACACCCTCCACAGGCTGCTCTGGCCAGCCCCAAAATCTGGGCCCTGAAGGTAACTGTGCCACATTAAGCACAACCAGGCAGGAATTCAGCAAGATCAGGCTGGAGGGCTCCCTGCACAGGGTATGAGCTGTGTATGTCCAGGCAGACTGCCCACACTTTCTACCAAAAAAACCCCAATCAGCAGTCCCCACCTCTGAGATTTCCAACCCAGCTTTCAGCAGCTTCCATTCATTATCCTATTATTCATTACATGGACAGGTAAGCCCAAGAATTTGTTTTATTTGTGGGTCTCTCCATCCTTCAAATGTGGCGGCTGAGCCTGGAGCTGTGTCAGACCAACAAATCCTTTCCCTGCCTCCTCACTCGTGATCCACAACCATGCAGCTCCTCCAAAAACTGTGGGAGCCATTTCCACAAGAGCTGGTAATTCCTCCCAGCTCTCCTGCCAAGAGCTGCTCTTCAGTTCAGCACACCCAAAAAAGCACAAACAGCACTCCTGCTCAAATGTTTCTATTTCCTAGCAGCAGCTTCCACTGCTCTGGGACAGTAAAAATTACAATTTAAGCACTCAAGACCTGCCCAGTGATTTGTCCAGGCTTTCCATGAAGCATTTTGCTTCTTGCTGGGAAGCTCCTGGCACACAGAACCCAAGCTGGACCGTACCTTTTGCTGGAACCAGCGCATGGCTTCCTCCTTCCCAATCCTGTGCTTGGCCCCGATGTTGCCAGTCCTGCGTTTCTTGTCAGCAATGCTGAATCCTGGCCTGCCCAGCACCTGCAGGACCAGACCAACAGCAATGCTTCATCCTGCCACTCACTGCTTTCTTAAACTGAACGCTTTTCCTGGAATCTCCTCATCAGTGATGCCTTGCTGCTCTCTCCTTCCCCAAACCCAGCTCTGCTGTTTCAGTTTTATCCCAGGAGTCGCTGTCAGAGCAACAGGATTTGTTTTTGAAGAGACTTTGTGAGATTTGTCACAAATCAGAGATTTTATGGCAGCTCTGGGAATCTCAGATTAGGAAAATGCCAACAAAATCCAAGGTCATCTTCCAGCACTTGGCAGCAAGTCCATGGCAGCCAGTGCTTGTTCTGGGCTCCTTCTGGAGCTTTCCCACAAGCCCAAAAAGAGAAAATACTCACGACATAGAAGTCCAGGCCATAGATACCAATACTGGGATCGTATTTAATGCCCAGATCGATGTGTTCCTGGATTCCAAAGCCAAAGTTCCCCGTGTCTGAGAAGTTGTTTTTTCTCAACTCGTATTCTCGCACCTGAAACATTGGTTCTTGGTCACCATTTTATTCCTGACTGGAAGCAGAATTAAAACTCCTGCCCACTGCTACCAGACCCCCAAGTTGCTCACAAGCTAGTGAGTCTTTATCCCAAAAATTTTAATTCCAAATCCCAGCAGCAAAGACAGAACCCCAAAAGAAATTAGCTGCTGCACCAATTAGTTCTTAAATAAGGCTGAAACAGCTCCCAGCTAAAGAGTGTGAACAGCTCCTCCCGTGTGTCTGACCTGTACCTACATCAGCTGCAACATTTTGGAGCACACACCCCTTCAGGCACAATGGAAAAGTTCTGTTCTTTCACAAACCAAAGACCCAGCCCAAAATCCTCACCTTCAACCCCTTCTCCAGAATCTCCTCTGCTTTGGCCCCGCGAACCGTGCAGTGAACAGCGATTTTCTCGTTTCTTCTGATCCCAAAGGATCTCACCGTGTACCGGGCTGTAAAAGCAGCAACAATTACACTTAGAGAACTCAGAGACTTCCAACCCGGGGGATCCAGAGCTGCAACACCCAAGAAATTCAAGGGAATTAAAGAACCGAGGCAGCCCCACATTCTGTCTTAAAGGATGTTGCCAAAGCAGCAGCCTGATCTTGGAGGCAGAACTAAAACGACACAAACGTGCTCAAGTCCCTGAATATTTAAACCCCTCAATTCTCCAGCAGTTCTCCCGACCGGGGCTTTGCCGAGGAGGCCTTTCCTGAGAACCGCGCGGCCACGGCACCCACGGGAAAAGAAGGAAGGAAGAGAACCGAGCAAACAGCCAGAGCTCCTCCGCAGCCCCTCACCTTTGGAAAACACGGGCGTCTGCCCCGTGAGCTGCTCCAGCACTTTGGCGGCGCGGGTGAGCCGATCCCCGCTCTCCCCGACGCAGATGTTGAGGCAGAGTTTGCGGATCCGCAGCTCCCGCATCGGGTTCTCCTTCTCACCTTGGTCTTGCTGCGGAGAGACCACACCGGGGCTAACCGGGGGTGCCGGGGACACGGCCCGCAGCTCACCCCGGCACGGTTCGCCAGGGCTCCGGGGGAAGGCCGCCACAGCCGGGCACCGCGCCCCGCTCCCCGCCGGGCCCGAACCGCGGAGCCGCGGCCCCTCCTCAGGCACCGCCGTCCCCGGGCGGGCCGCGGCCTNCATCCCGCCCCCTCGCCTCTCCCGCCGGCCTTCCCCGCTCCCGCCCGCACGGGCCGTGCCCGGGAGAGCCCCGCCGAGCGCGGATGGCGGCGGATAGAGACGGCCCGGCCCGGGCCCGGCCCGCGGCTCCGGCACTCACCGCCATGATGGAGGCGGGGAAAAGGCGGGCTGGGAGCGGCCGCGGGGAATTGTGGGAGGGCGGGGTTGCCATGGCAACCGCGGGCCTGTCATGGCCGCCTCCGTTAATTAATGCTCAAAATTGAAAATAAAGCAAATTACAGTAATTACGGTAAATATTATAGCAATTATAATTAACTGAGAGAGGAAAAAACGACCCAAATATGTGATGCGCAGTGAAGTTGTTCACCACCCTCTGGTTGATGCCAGACTCCCCTTCCTGAACCCAGATCGGCCCCAGTTTCTGTACTGGGAATGATTTTCCCTGTGTGGGATATCCCACGGTTTCTTTCGCGAATCTCCTCACTGGCAGAGCATGAGATCAAAAAAATAATAGAAAAAAAAAAAAAAGAAATAAAAGAGTTCTTGACTCCTCAGGATAGGCATAGCGAAAATCCAAACCAAAGTTCATTCTTCCTTGGAGCAAGGATCAGGGGAAGTCAGGCTCAGATCCCCACAGCACTTATAGTTTAATACCGTTTAATTTATTGGCTGTTCTCACCCAAACTAAAATCCCCAGCACAGCTTTGGTGGGAGATGCTGCACCAGATGTTGGGGCTGCTCTCAGCAAGTTTAGTTATCAGAGCCTCTCACACCCTCACAGCCCCAAATTCCTTCAACCACACCTGGGAACGCAGCCCAGTTTCACTTCACTCTTTAAGGAAAGTGTCAGTGGGTTTCAAGAGCTCTGTCTGGGATCTGGATCCTCATTCTGTACCTTTTGTACCCATTCCCTGCTACATTCAGGGGACAGCAGAACTTCCCAGCTTTTCTGGGAAGGGGGCAGCTCAAACTCCACCACTTTGGAGTCCATCCCACCACTCTGGAGTCCATCCCACCCTCTGCTCCTGACTCCTGCCAGCAGCAGAAGAGCTTTGCTCAGCTCCAGACACGGAGAATCAGAGAGTCCTGGAGTGCTTTGGGTTAGAAGGGACCTGAAACCCCCTCCAGTGCCACCCCAGCCATGGCAGGGACACCTTCCACTGTCCCAGGCTGCTCCAGCCCTGCCCAGCCTGGCCTTGGGCACTGCCAGGGATCCAGGGGCAGCCACAGCTGCTCTGGGCACCTGTGCCAGGGCCTCACCACCCTGCCAGGGAGGAATTGCCAGACCCCATCTTGTTGGAGAGACATTTCCTACCTTGGCATTTTTCTGCAGAATTCAGGAAGCTTCTCCTGCCTGGCACAGAGCTTCCCACTCACCCATCCCTCAACCCTCTCCCCATCTTCAAACACACCCAGATGGGGTCCCATGTGGAGCTCTTCCTGCTTTGAGTCATCCCTGGCCCCAAAATAGCCCAGAGCTCTGCTTTGCCAGGTGCTCCAGCACATTTCCTCTGGGAGAGGGGGCGGCCTTGGTGTCATTCTTGATTCAGTGCAAAGAAACAATCCATTGCTGAGAGCAGGTTTGGGTTTTGTCCAGGGATGTGCTGCTGGTTTCTGGCCCCAGGTCACCCGGCTGAGGAGATCCCAGCTGCAGTGGGAGCACAAATCCCACTGTGCCAAAGGTATTTGTGATTCCCAGCAGGAACCCTGCCCGTCTGGGGAGAGACAGAGAGCAAAGATTTCCTGAGGCAGGCAGGGAGGAGTCACAAGGAGGGAGAGGAGTGGGTGTTTCTGTCCTTCCCTCGCTGCAGGAGCTGCCTGGAGTGCTGAGCAATCCCTGCAGGAATGTGGGAGACTTTAAACCTTTATTTCACCCCTCAGCTTCCAATGCCAGCAGCTCCAGGAGAAAAGGGGACAGCAGGAATTGCAGAGGCCTTGTGGGACTGGAAATGATGCCTCAGGTTTTAGCTTTTATGTTTTTCAGATTCTGTTCTACTTTAGTGTGTGAGTCTAGGGTTCATATTAGGGAATGGTGAGGTCTCTGCACAGAGCAGGGGGACAAAACAATTCCTTCTCCAGCTGGGGACCAAGGACAAATGATCCAAACCTCAGGCCCAAGAGCACAAACAACGTGGGCTAAAGAGAGAAAAACAAGAAGGATGGGACTGGATAATGTAAAACTGTAATTAGGCAATGAACTCCAATATGCAAATGGACCAGAACTTATAAAAGTGAGAGACCCTGTGACTGGGCATCCATTTTTGTAGCCATTTTAAGTTCATCTTGGGTGCAGCCCTAGCTGGGCTCTTGTGCTGCCCAGAGTAGACCTATTAAAGCCTCCAAATAAATCCCTACTTTATTCTTTAGCTCCGTCCAGTCTGTTCTGGGCCAGCCTTCACAAGGCACCAGGAAAGGGAAGGATGCAGAGCCAGGGAGGGCAGAGATGTGCGATATCCACGGGGCTATTGATATTGATATTGATATTGATTTCTGCCCCTGGAACGCTGATTCTTGCCAGGGCCAGCGTGAGAAGGAGCTCAGTGACCGTGGGGCTGCAGCCAAGGGGAGGCGGCTGGGAGCTGCATCCCCCGGGAGGAGCTGGAAGTGCCATTGCCAGGCCACCAAAGCGTGTTGGGAAGGCCGGGTGGCAGATGAAGCCTTGTCCTTGCTCCGTGCGGGATTTCCTGGCGGCTGCCGCGCCAAGCGCCCGCCCCTGCGGGAGGAAATCGGTCAGGATGTGCCGCAGCCCATTCCCATGCAGCGCCACGTGGGCAACACGCAGGCAGCAGCCTCGGGGATGTCCTGGCTGCGTGTCCCGGGGCGGGGAGCGGGATAAATCCTGCCGCAGGATTTGGGGTTTCTGGCTGGGATCGGGATCGGGATCGGGATCGGCACCGGCGGGGCTCGAATCCGCGATCCTGGGGAGCCCCGCGGCCACGCCCCCGCCGTTAGACCACGCCCCGTGTGCCGTCCGCGCCCCCGATTGGTCCCGCCCCATCCAGGCCCCGCCCCTCGCCGCCGGCGGGGCATGTGACGGGCCAAGATGGCGGCGCTCGGGGCGGCGGCGCCGGGGCTGG
>VWZP01006238.1:399356-413446 GCA_013396995.1 Dicaeum eximium
CAGGAGCAGTGAGTACATCCCCCAGGAGCAGTGAGTACATCCCCCAGGAGCAGTGAGTGCATCCCCCAGGAGCAGTGAGTGCATCCCCCAGCCCCACAGGAGCACTGAGTACATCCCCCAGGAGCAGTGAGTACATCCCCCAGGAGCACTGAGTACATCCCCCAGGAGCACTGAGTACATCCCCCAGGAGCAGTGAGTACATCTCCCAGGCCAGGCCAGGCCAGGCTAGGCCACAGGAGCAGCTCTGGCCCTCCAGGCTGAGCCTGGCTCTGTCCCCTCTCCAGCCTGGTGCAGGCCGAGTACTGGCACGACCCGCTGAGGGAGGAGGAGTACAGGAAAAGCAGCATCTTTCTGGCTGACATCAACCAGGAGAGGGTAAGGACACTGCAGAGCTGGGAGCAGCAGAGCAGGAGCCTGGGAGGTTCAAGTTGAAGAGTTTCCCTGTCTCTGGGATCTCCAGTGGCTTGGATGTGTTCTCCTGCTTCCATCCAGGGCATCAACGAGACCTACAAGAAAAACCTGATGGCTCTGAAGAAGTTTGTGATGGTGAAATTCCTCAATGATACCATGGTGGACCCTCCAATCTCTGAGGTGAGGAAGGCAGGGCAGCTCCTGGGGCTTCCTTGTCTCTGTCCTTTGGTGGCAGAACTGGAGGTTGCAGAGGGGCAGGCTGGGCACAAACACGGGCCTGGCACTGCCCTGCCTGCAGCAGGAGCTGCTGGAAGCTCCTGGGAGCCCTTCAGCAGCTGTTCCTTCATTTTTTATCAATTTTTTTGCAGTGGTTTGGGTTTTACAAAAGTGGCCAAGCCAAGGAGACCATCCCACTGCAGGAAACCTCGCTGTACAAAGAGGTGAGTCCTGGGGGCTCCTGCTGTGTCCCCTCTTTCCTGTCCCTGGGGCCCCACAGCTCTGCTCTTGTCACTGCTGGGGCTTTGCCTCCCCCTGCCAGGAGCTCTTTGTTTGGGGAGACGTTTCCCTCCAGCCATTCCTGGCCCTGGTGAAACCCAGGGAATGACCCTGGTGCTTCCTGCCGGGCTCAGGATCCCCCTGGGGCTTTCAGGAGCTCTGCTCCTGCTCAGATCCCTGCTGCAGAGTCCCCTGCAGCCCCTTCTCCCCCTGCACGAGGAGAGGAGCAGAGGAGGAACCTCCCCCTTGTCTCTGCAGGATCGCCTGGGGCTGCAGGAGATGGACAGAGCAGGGAAGTTGGTGTTCCTGGGCGTGCAGGGGGATCACCTGCACTTCTCAGAGCAGTGGTTTGACAGCACCATCCTCCCCCTCCTGCAGTGAAGCTCCCCTGGCAGCTCTGGGCAGGTTTTTCTCTGTAGCTAACACTGTGCAGCAGCTCTGGGTGCATCCAGCCTGCAGGGATTTGGGAAAGGGGAACAAGAGGGGTTTGCCAGGATGGAATTCCACTCCCCTCTGGGCTGAGCCTTGCTGTGACTCTGCCACGCTCCAGCCTGCTCAGGGCCTGGTAAATCCACCTGAGTGCTCAGAGCTGTTCTCCAGCCCCTGTTTCTGCAGGACACACTGGCAGTATTAACCCAACTCACCAGGGCAGGGATCAGCAAGACTCATGGCTCTGTGCAGGGGAATCATGTCACAGCCCATGCTTCAAAATAGGGGAAAAGGCCAAATTTAGGGGTTTCTGGGGGGGAAAAATGGGTTTGGAATTCAGCAGTATTAACAGCTTGAACAGTTTTCAACTAATGGCTTGGTTTATGTTCTTTTGTACAACTGAAATCAATAAAGGACTTTCCATCTAACCAACTAAATAAAAGCTTGGACAACCACTGACTGTGTTTGGAGAGGAGCTGAGGGAAGTCTGGGAAAGTGTTCAAAGGAATCAAGGCAGGCTCAGGCACAGAGGGGCATCTTGTCCTGCCTGAGCTCCCAAGTGCCCCCAAAAATAAGACAAGAGCCACAGTAATGAGCAAGTTGGCATTAACTTTATTCTATCTTCTGTATAATCTTAAGTACATAAGAAAGGTTTTTTCACAAGCCTCAGGAGAAGACAAGTACAAGTCACAGGACAGCTTCAAAATAAAAAAAAATTTGCATATTTTTTCTTCTTTTTTTGAATTTTTTTGTAAGTTTTGTACTAGAGAAAAAGAACATTGACACTTTACAGAAGAAATGCATTTAAGATATGCTTATGCCACCCGAGGCATTGGAAAAACGAAGGTCAAAGCAGGTGCAGCTCCCTTTATGGGTCAGTACAGTACTGTGAGATCCACCCCTCTGCTCCAGGGCCCTGGAACAGAGGCTGCAAGCTTCCACCAAAATAAAGAGCCAAGCAACAGGGGAAGGGGGAAAAAAAAGGGAGATTCAGTGGGGAGGTGATTGGAGAGGAGGAAGAGAGTGATGAACCGACCTGATCCAATGGGGTATTTACAACTCTGCACTGCTGACCTGGAATGGAGGAGCCCCTTCCTCTGGGGAAGGGGCAGCTTCAATAAAAACCATCCTGGGAGACTGAACCTGAGTTCAGCTGCTCCAAGGAGGCAGCCCTGGGGCAAAGGTTCCCTTGTGAAGGTGGAGGGCTGATGGAATGAGAGGTGCTCAGCTCCAGGCTTCCCGTGGCACTGGGCAGTGAAAACCTCCTGGCATGGCACAATCAGGAATGCACTGAGCTATGGGAATGATGGAAGAGAAATCAGGGTGGAATTGGCCCAGCTCCTCAGCCTTTGGTCCGAAAAAACCGTTCCTGTGTCCTGTGATGCCACCAACTGCTCCAGGGAGCTGGAATGAGCAGCTTCCAGAACCTTCCAGGACATCTGCCCTGGGAGCTGGGTACTGTGGACCCCGACAGACACCGTTAAAAAGGGGACAAAGTTCCTCTGACAACAACAGTTTTGCTTAAAGGCAATACAAAAACAACACTCTGGAAGCCACCTGCCAGGCCTGGCTGTGAAGGTCACCGAGACTCTGAGAGATTGGTGCAGTTGGATGGGACAGGGGGAGAGAAAAATGCACCTTCCTGCTGAGAGAGGTGGGCAAGCACTGAGCCAGCCCCAGCAGAGGAATCTCAGTGATGGCAGGCAGCTGTGTCTCTCGGGTAGAAGAGAAGCAGTTTGAGAGCAGAAAGGTACAAGAAATCTAAGAGAATCATCTGAAAGCAGATTTGTCCCACAGCAGGGCCAGGGGAGGGTGTGAGCCTTGGAGCTTTTGGGCTTAGCCAGCGATTTCTGTCACGGTGGTAACCAACTTCTGACCGTTCCACACTGTCTTGAACTGTTCTGGGACAGGGAATTCAGTCTGCAGGGTAAAAACAGAAATCTGTTGTCAGAAATCAGTTTATGACTGAGATTAGTAACCACTCCCACTGCTTCAGGCATTATTTTTTCTCAGCTTTGTGCTGTTACCTCCTGCACCACCCCTTGTGCCTGTTCTGCCCCCAAGACATCCTGAGGGAGAAGCAGCTCTCACAAACCAGCAATAATCTCATTTACAGATGTTTTTGGCTGTTTTTTTTAAAATCAGATCATCACTCACAACCTCCAAACTCCACAAACTGTCCCCCACTGTAACCACCACTCCCTGCAGGGCTGTATCAAGGCACAGAGAGCTGCAGGAGGATTCCAGAGCAGCACTTACAAAGTCTCCCCCCTCAGAGGGGATGAGCACGTTCATCTCTGAGGACTTGGCACTGACGATCTCGCAGTCGAGGGAGCTCTTGCTCAGGTACACGTGGCACCCATCTGTCTTGTTGATGGAAATTGTTGGCACTTTACCCATCACCTGGCAGGGCCAGAGCAGAATTAGCTTAAACTGGATGACCACAGCATTTTTGGTGCGTTTTCTCTCGAGGCAAGAGGTGTGACTCCAAGCCCTCCCCGTGACGATCGCACAGGATTCAAATATTCCCACCTTTAGCAAAAATCCAAAGTTTTTGTTTGATATTTTCCCCAGTTTCTTGTTCAGAACTTGAGCCAGCACTGGGCAAACTGACTATCCCAAATCAGATGCCCAAACTGAACTGGAATAAACCCTACTGCTGGCCTCCTGCTTTGGCAGTCAAAACCCTCCATGCTTTCTACCTCACACAGCCTCAGCTCCTACCCCAAACCCTGAAACAGCTCCAAGACACAAATTTCAGCCCTTTCCCAAGGGTGTTTCATGGATGTTCTCCACAGCTGCACATTCCTGGTCTGGAAATAGAACTGAGCCAGGAGAGAGAACAGCTCACTCACCTGAACTTTAACATCCCTGCTGTTGATGATCTCTACAATGCCCACCACATCATCAAACACCAGACCCAGCTTCTTGCAGTTATCTGTGAAGAAAAGCAGATCAGGGCACGAAGATTTTGGAGGCTTCAGCTCCTGCACAGCAGCAGGCAGAGGCAGCTCTCAGGGCTCTCCCCACTCACCGAGGGTGATGGAGTTGATCTTGCCTTTGATTTGGAGTGTGCTGTTTGTGCACTTGAAAACATAGGCTACCTGCTTCAGCTCTGTGTCACTGATGACCAGGTTAGTGGCATTCTCCTGGTTTTCCTGAAAAGGCAGAGGAAACACCCTTCATTTTCTGACTGCAGAGCAATTAATCCATTAAAATCCCTTTAAAAACAAGCAGGTGCCTTCAGGCTGCTGCCTCTTAGGAGAGAAGTCTCCAGAAGAGCCTTCTGTGCTTCTCCAAAGCTCCCACCCCTCCAACCCACTCCTGCCAGCACCAGGCACTCACCACTCTCCACTTTTTGCCTTCTAATTCTAGCAAAGGAGGTGCCCTTGGGGAGGGATTAGCATTACAGGCTGGCTTGGGAGCAGTGAAAGGTTTGGGGCCGCTTCTCAGGGGGCCCCCTTGGCTCTTCAGGGCTGGATTCTTGTGGGTTTTCATGTCATCTGAGACGTGCCTTAAGCCTGCAAGGGAAGGCAAACCTGAGCCCAGCTCCCCTGCAGGAATGCAGCTCCACAAACACCACACACCAATGGTTACACCACTCAAGATAACACTTGTCAAAATACAAACAAACTCCTGGGACCGGGGCTAAGCTGAGCCCAAGTGTGAGTGACAGGAAGGGAAGGAGGAAGCAGGAAATGCTGGTGCAATAGTGACAAGAACACAACGTGAACCACAGAACCAAAATGTGCCAGCTCTGCCATTCTGCAGCTGGAAAAAGCCCCGAGCCCAGCACCTCATGTCCTGATGTGCTCACCAGGTAACACAAAAAAGAGAAAAATTTGGAGCAAACAACAGCTGTGAAATTGCACTTTTTGTACCAGAAACATGCAGGCAACCAAAGGGCTCAGCCTCAGGTATTTACAGCTGGAAGTTCACATCTTGTTCCACCTGCCAGACGAGGGTGGCAATTCCCCTCAGGAGCACTCACTTTGTCCCTGGGAAAGCCAGACTGGGACCAGATGGGTTCTTAGGTACTTTTTAATCATGTGCATGGAGGGGCAGCAGGAAAACAAGGAGCAGCAGCACAAGGAGCAGCAGCAGAGCAGATCCCTCCCCCTGTGCCCCTCACGTACCCGAGGTGATCCCTTCTCCCCGGTTGATCTGGGCGAAGAGCGCCGAGCGCGAGGCCGACTCGTCTGAGCTGGAGCTGGCGGGGGCAGGAGGAGGGGGAGGCCCTGGAGGTGGGGGTGCAAGCCCAGCCGGGGGGGCAGGTGCTGCTTTAGCCCCTGCTGTGGCTACAGGACCCTGGAAGAGCAGGGGAGAGGAAAGGTGCTGGCAGCAGCTCCGCTTTGGGTGCGGTGAGCCCTCGGAGCTCCCTGCCCTGCTGCAGCAGCACTCACTGTTTTGCTCCAGGTGAGCCCTGTGGTGTGGTACTCCTTGATGTAGGCCTGCAGCTCTGTCCAGATGCTCAGGTAAGCTTTCACCCAGTCCACTTGTTTTTTATCTCTGGGAACACAAGAGGTGAGAGCAGGAGGGATTAAAGGGCGAGGAAAGCGGCTGTGGGCAGGTGCTGGAGCGGCCAAGTTCAGCCCCATCCCCAGAGAAAAGGTGAACTTACACATCCTTGAACTCCTTGAGGATCCGGTTGGTGTAAAACATGGCAGCATCAGTCATCTCCTTCACGTAAGGACCAGGCTTTGGAGCCTGGAGCAGAAAGAAGACGTTGGCACTGAGCACCCCCCAGACTGTGCCCAGCAGCCCAAGGAAAACCCTTCCCACTGCAGCCCTCACCATGGCCACCCAGCCCAGGGCTGGGATGCTCTCGCTGACTGCTGACAAGTGGTTGAAGAGTTTGCTACCACGGTTCTTCTCCCTGAAATTCTGCACGGCCTGGATCTGCTCCGAGATGGGTTTGAGGAGGTCGGAGAAGGCGTTCTGCACAACGACAGCCACAATTAAGGAGATTAATTAGCACTTAGGAATGGCCACACAGCTGAGGTGATGGTGACTCAGAACAAGATTCCAAGTGGCACCAGTGGCTGCTGCAGCTCCTGTCCAGGCCAGGCTCAGTCCCAGTCCCAGCTCCTGCAGGGCTGGAGGCAGCGCTCCCATCGGATCGGCGCCGTGGGAGAACGCCAAGAACTCTGACTCATGTTCGATCCAGGAGACACTGACAAAGCTTGTTAGTAACCAGGACAGAAATAGCAGCATTTGCCTTTCCTGGGTTCTTTTGTTCCAACACAGTTGGTTACATTTTTCCTCTCCTCCAGGAACCCTCGGAGAAAGAGGTGCTGGGCAGGTTTGGCACCTACAGCTTGCCTCACAACCAGAGTCCCAGCAAGTGCAAAGGTCACCCCCATCCAGCCAGACTTGAGGATTCCAGTTATTTCTCAAGTCAATCCTTAAGTATTTGGATGGTAAAAAGTTTGTTCCTGTGTGCTGTTCCCTTGGAATGCTGGCTGAAGTGCCAGAAGTGCTCTGGGGTCAGAGCAAAGAGCCAGTTCCATTTTCCAGAGATGCCTCTGAGGCAACTTTTCCTTCCTTTAGCATCAGAGAGTTTCCTGCTGGTGGCAGCAGAGAGGGACAAATTTGGGCAAAACTTGCTTTCCAAAGCCTCATCTTCTGCTTTTGCTACCCTTTCCTCTGTTTAGATGAAAACTGAGAGCTCCCAAGCACCGCTGGCCAGGCCACGCTTTCAGGAGCTCCAGCCCAGCAGCACATTCCAGTCACAGGATGGGGAAATTCTTCAACACAAGCACTGAGAGTTCACACATTTTGCATTTTAAACTGGCTGCTCCAGAATTAGACTCCTGCCAGACAACCTGCACAAAGAGCTACCCCAGATTGAGGCTGTTCTTTGTTCGTGATCCTTTATTTCAATAATGTGTCCGTGGGATTTGTAAGCACATTCTCAGGCTAGAGGCTGCACAGCAAGCCTGGTGAAACACAACAACCCTCCAACACTGATTTTGGGGAAAAAGATGCAGATCTCTTTTGCAGTGAATAGGAAAGGAGCACAGAAATCCAGCTCCCACGATGTAACAGTAGAAGCCATGACTGAGTGAGATAATAACTGCAAAGAAAAGCGAGGTGGGATCCTGTTGCTCAGGAAAAAAACAGTTCTCAGCAGGGAAAAGCCAATGCATTCAGGATCAGATTCTCAGCCACACATCCTGCTGAGAAGCAGCAGCCCAGGGTAAAGTGTTAAATTACCTGCTAAGGACAAATCAATCCTAAAAGCCCAGCCATTATTCAGAGGCCATTCAGTAGAGATAAGTGTCTGCCCTGCTCCTGGAGGAGTTGGATGCCTGGGAAGTCTCTGAGCATCACATAATGAAAAGCAGGAGCTACACAAGTCCCAGGGTGGCTCCTGGCTCAGACAAGATCCTGTCTGCAGGTTCTCAGGGAACACTGATTGAGCAGAGCTGCTGCCAGGTGAAACTGGAGACAGAGGAGCTGAGCTGACACCCCCAGGCTGCCCTGAGCCCCACAACGCCTGTGGCTGTGACAGCTGGGAAATGCCAGCTCTGCAGCTCCCAGGACCAACATCCAGCATTCTGCCCAAACCTGGGGAGCCCCCAGAGCAGCTCACACCTCCAGCAAGTGTCCCCAGTCCTCTCCCAGCTCCTCTTTTGGCCCAGCTGTGACAGCACTTGCAGCCACCCCTGAGGGTGGAGGGTTTCTGATCAGGGATTTTCCCCACTCACCTCTGCTGGCTGCTGGTGCTGAGATGCCACCACCAGAAGAGCCCTCTCGCTCATCAGGCCTGCATGGACCATCTCAGCCTGAGGACAGACACAACCATGAGGGAAATTCCCCTGGGCCACATTAACAAATCATCCCATCTGTGAGGAACCAGCCCCACCGACCCCAAAGCACATTCCTGGAGAAACCCATCCCCAGAGGAACCTCCCCAGAGTGTCACACTCAGGGCTGGGCAGTTTTCAGGCCTCCTAAAGGCCTGCACCAAGGTCTGCACACAACCAGGCACTTAGGGATTTCCAGGAGAAGGTTTGATTCATCCTGAGTGTGTTATCTGCTGTGAATCCCCAGGGATTCCAAACATCCTGGGATACAGAGCTAGAGGAATGCAGACTCTGACAGCAAATTTGGCCCTTCCAGCCCTAAGGACAGCAGCACCTCTGGAGCAGAGGGAGAACAGGAGTCCTTACGTGCTTCTGCACATCCCCTCCCACTTCTTCGCTGATCTTGGTGTACTCGGCCACCGGCCCGGCCAGAAGGGCATCGAAAGCCTGCACGTACTGAGCCACTCCTGTGGGGAAAAACCAGAGCACAGGGATCACCAGGAGCACCCCAGGATCACCAGGAGCACCCCCCAGGCTGCCACAGCCCCAGGCTGCACCTCCCACCTGCAGAGCTGAGGAAGTGCTGCAGCCACAGAGCTTTTATGTGCCTGCCCTGCCCTGCCCTCCCCAGCTGCCCCAGACTGTGCCCTGTGTCACTCTGCAGGGCTGGCACTGCCCTGAGAGCTGCTCTGGGCCTCACCTTTGGCAGGGGCATCTCCACACATGCCAGAGCCTTGGCACACGGTCTCCAGGCGCTCCACTGCCTTCTCCAACCGCTCCACCAGCCTCTCCATGTCTGCTGCTGTCCACAACCTGCACAGACAGGAGACAATTACCTCCATCCCCAATCCACAGAGGGCTCATGGCTGTCTGGTACAAGCTCTGCCAGTTCCAGGAGAATCATTGCTGCCTGAGGATGGCCAGCAGTGTACCCCCACATCAGCAAAGACAGCTGGGTTACACAACAGCCTCTTGCTGTTGCCACACTGGCTCCTGAAGAGTTTCTATTCCAATTTAAAGACTCCTTACACGTGTAAAGACATTAAACTTCCACCTCCTAACCTCACAGTGACACCACTCAGTGACAAAAGTTCTCACTGCAGCCAGCTCCTGGCCAAAGTCCCAGCTGTGACCACACAGCTCAACTGCTCTGCTGGGAGCTCACATGCTCCAGGTGAAAACTATGGGGTTTGAATCTCCAAAGGCATTTGGAAGGACCTCCTGGAGTCCTGAATTCCTCCCAGGAGCATCTGTAAGCCCAGCACAGAGCCTGAGCCACGCTGGCACAGGCCAAGGGGAGCAGCTGCACGAGCAGAGCTGCTTCTGCAACAACAGCCCCCGTTCTTCCTCTGCAGCTCTGCACAGCAAAGAGGCTCAGGCACACAAGCCATTTGCTGCATGTCATCTGGAAAAACTCTTCTAAGTCACATAAACTTTCCATTAATTACTGCTTTGCAACAAGATGGGTCATGCTCCCGGCGCGGTAATGCCCAGGGAACGCGGGGAGGGAGCAGCAAAGTCAGCAATGGCGTTTTTATCTTATCACCACTCATCAAAAGGTTTTACAGCATGAATCACGATGGTGGCCTGGACACAGCTTCCTTCTGAAGTGGTTGCTGCAGCCTGCAGAAGCTCAAAGCCCTGCTCAAAGAGGAAGGCAGGGTTTGCTCAGCTGAGCTGACACTGGATCCCCTCTGAGAGGAAACCTCAAGTTCTCACTCGAGTTTTGCTTTTGTTCACCAGCTCTGCTTCAAAGTGCAGGTTTCACCTCATTTCCAGAGGATGTGGGGCAGATCCAGCATTAGCCAGGAGCCCAGCACTGATGTCACAAGACAAACAAGGCCCTTTTCCAGCCCTCCTGCTCTGCTGTGGGGGGCAGGGGAGAGGCCACCCCCTGCAAGAGGAAGAGCAGCGGTTTCCTCCTCTGTGCATGGCTGGGGACAAAAAAAACCATAAAACCGGACAGCAGCCACTGGATGGCTTCCAGATACACACTAAAAAAAACCAAAAATAGAGCCAAGAGAAGCTGAAACTCCACAGCAGTCACCCCTGCCATCAGAGTAATGAAGGGCTCTGCTTTTTTCATGGTGAGTTTTGCAGAAAGGCAGGATCCTCAATTCCTGTGGGAGTGCCAAGACAGAGCCGGGCTCTGCCTGCCCCGCTGCCAGCACCGAGTGTGGGCTCCCTAAAAAAACCCAAAAAACTCTCCCCTAAAAAAACCCACCGGTCAGGGAGGCTGTGCCACGCTCTGAGGGATGTGGCACTGCAAGGACAGGGCACACAAAGCTGCTGATCCCCGGTGAGGATTCCAGGCAGGCTCTAATCTGATCAGCCCCGCTAGCCAGGGGCGAGCTGCAGCTCGGAGCAGGATTAGCCAGCAGAAAATCCAGATGGAAGCTGCTGTGGGGAGCATATCCTGGGTGGGAATAATGTCCTAAAATCACCGCCTTCCTTATGAGAGGAATGAGGGGTTTGTCCTTACAAACAAAGCCTGGGGCTGCTGGTGGACAGAACCAGCACTGAGAGATAAAAGGAACAACGGGAAGGATTCCGCTGATTGGTGAATGGGAAAAGATATTTGACTTTACAAACTGTGGGTTTGCTGATAAATAAAGTTGGATGTTGGAAGATGAAAGGAACAATGAGGAAAAACTCTAAAAATTCCATGAGAATTAAAAATTAAAAAGTGGGGTTCTACATTAGAGGGGATCAGGGAAGTTCTGGGCAGTCTGTGCCTCTCAAGTACCTCAGCCAATGGAGAAAGAGAGAAGGGAAATGAGGATGGGAAATTGGGATAAAAAGGAGGAAATTGGGATAAAAAGGAGGCTGCATCCTCCAAAAATTTGAGAGACCCCAGGGGGATGCCCCATGGCCTCTCCCTTTATTTGAATAAAGCAAAAGGGACTCCTCTGTCTCCTTTTTAGACATAAACCTCTGATGTTTGTAGATTAATTTTCCTAACACTTAGGACTCGCCTTCCTTCCACAACAAATCCTTCCTTGTTTTTCCTGAGCCACCAACTCCTGGTGCTGACAGCAGCTCTGCAAACCCGCTTTAATTTCCTTTTAATGGACAACTTAAAAGATAAATCAGCTGGTAAATGGGCAGCAAAATGAGAGCTGAGTGCAGGTAGCCCGAAGTGCTGGATCTCAGCCCCTCCCTTGTGCTCTTTGCCCTGTGGATGAAGCTATTTCTGCTGCCTGGATACCCAGGAATGAAATAAAAAAAATGAGCCAGAACTAAATCAGAGATTAACATTCAGCAAGGAAAATAAAAACAACCCCGCAGAGGACCTGCCTGGGCTGAATTTAGGTGGTGTTTTGTCTGCTGGGCTGTTTGAATGTAAAATAATTGGACACAAAGTGACAAATTGACTTCACAGGGCTCAGTGCAAACCATCAGATCTCGCTGCCCCTCTCTGGAGAGGAAGATGAGACACTCAGACCATCCAGGAGGAATTTCTGCTCTGTCATTTTTGTCCAAGAGTCACTTTTCCCTCATCCCTGTGTGCTCTGGAGGGATGAGGGAGACTTTTCCAGCTCCCTGTGCAGGGTGGAGATGCAGCTCTCCCTTCCAGGACCACAACACGAGATTTAAACCCGGGTCTGGTTGGAATTCAATTGAACTTTGATTAGCAGAAGCTGCAAACACACATTTCACCCGGGGCCGTTCCTTTTCACATTTTCACAGCACATTTGTTCATCTATTTCATGCCCTTTATTCCCCTCCAGCTCTGTGCCACAACCAGGCTGAGCAGGGCAATAAATGAAAGGATTTTATTGGTAACAAAATCATTTAAACCCTGCACATCACAGCAAAAGGAGCTTCCTGTTCGGGGAACATCCCCAGCCTCAGAGCAAGCAAATTCTCAGAGAAAGAAATTTAAAAAAAAATTATTTAAAATTATTAAAAAGAAATAATTTCCTCGCCTGAGACAGCACATTAACCTGAGCCCTTTCTCAGACGTTCTGCAAGGCACAAATGAGGTTTTGTAGCCAAAGCAAGTCAAACCCACGCTTGTGCTCACAGGAGCCCGACAAAACTGCTGTCAGCACCACGGAATTTGCATCAGCTACTTCCTGTTTCTACAGGCAAAAGAAATAAAGATGGGACAACTAAATCAGGAACATACCACAGTTTATTTCTGAGCTGACACCGGAATATCTCAGGGGATCAGCTACCAGATGATTTCCAGCATTTAAATCTGCCAAAAGCCTGGAGAATTTTTTTTTTTTTTTTCTCTTTTTTAAACAGTTCAGCTCAACGAGGCAGGAATTATTTGAAGCAAGGCAGGATTTAAATGGCTGGATTTAGGCAGTGGTCAGGAGCAGCCAGGAACACAAGACAGCTATTGCTGGTCCCAGCAGCTGCCAGGACAGAGATCTCAGCTGTTTATAGTCCAACAATTCCTGCTGACATTGCGCCAGAACCCGTGCTGGCTGCTCCTGCTATTTCAGATCCACTTCATTTAGAAAACCAAGAGTGCTTTAAAAAAAAAAAAAAAAAAAAAAAGAAATCCACCTGGCCCCTATCCCAGCTTCCCATACAAGAGATCCTCCCGAAGCCATTAAAAATGTTATTTGGTGCTTTAGTCACACGTTAAGAGGGGGTTAAAGCTCGACACTGGAGCAAAAGCTCCTTTTTAGCACAATTATCTGAGTGAGGAGCTTTGCCAGCCTCATTGCCACCTCCTCTCCCTTCCCTTCCCTGCCAGGTGATGAATCCTGCAGGGAGGTACCAAAGGATTTGGGATCTGATCTAATATTATTATTATTGTTATTTTCACACCTCTATTATTATTATTTTCACACTTCTTCTATTATTATTATTATTATTGTTATTATTATTTTCACACTTCTGCTATTATTATTATTATTATTTTCACACTTCTTCTATTATTAATTTCCACACTATGATGATGATGATTATTATTATTACTATTACTATTATTATTATTATTATTATTAATTTTCCCACTTCCCCACCAGGAAACCCAACGGAACCGCACTTTTATCCCGTCCCAGCGCGGAGCAGGAACCGGCAGCGGGCTGGGCACGGGAACCACCCCCGGGAAGGCGGAGACGGTGCCCGGGGTGTGCAGCACAAAAATCCGCGCTCCGGGCTGCGGCAAACCGGGGAAAGGCCGGGACAGGCACCGGGAACGGCCCCGGAACGGCGCCGCGGGGGTGTTTGCACCGATCTGTGCCGAATTAACCCCAAAAATCCGCGTTTAGGGGATCCGCCCCCTCAACCGGGCCGGGGCTTCTCCCGCTCTCCGCCCCGGGGCAGCGGCCGCGCTCGCTCGGTGCCCGGTGCCGTCTCGCCGGTACCGCCGCGGGGCTGGGCCGTGCCCGCTCCTGATCCCGGTGCCGCTCCCGATCCCGGTGCCGCTCCTGATCCCGGTGCCCGCTCCTGATCCCGGTGCCCGCTCGCTGCCGCCGGTACCGCCCCCACATCTGGACGTGTCCCGGTGCCGATCCGCGCTCCCACCCGGCCGTGCCCGGTGCCGGTGCCGCTCGGTCCCACCCCCAGCCCCTCAGCCCGGTGCCGNTAGGGGCGGGGTTTCGTCTGTGGGCGGGGCCTGAGGGGGCTCCGGGACCCCCGGGGGGAATCGGGACCCTCGGAGGGGCCGGGGGGGCTCCGGGACCCGCGTGGGGTCACTCAGAGGGGCCGGGGGGATTTGAGAGCCCCAGCAGGGCCGGCTGGGACCCCCCGGGGGCGGGCTGGTGGTNTGGAAGGCGTGGCCTAAGCGCGAGGGGGTGGAGTTAGGGGCGGGGTTTCGTCTGTGGGCGGGGCCTGAGGGGGCTCCGGGACCCCCGGGGGGAATCGGGACCCTCGGAGGGGCCGGGGGGGCTCCGGGACCCGCGTGGGGTCACTCAGAGGGGCCGGGGGGATTTGAGAGCCCCAGCAGGGCCGGCTGGGACCCCCCGGGGGCGGGCTGGTGGT
>VWZP01006238.1:413461-424336 GCA_013396995.1 Dicaeum eximium
ACACTGTCCCGGTAAGGATTGAGACACTGTCCCGGTAAGAACGGAACTGTCCCGGTGAGGAATGGGGCACTGCCCGGTAATGGCTGGGACACTGTCCCGGTAAGGATTAGGATACTATCCCGGTGAGGAACGGAACTGTCCCGGTGAGGAACGGGACACTGCCCGGCAAAGGCTGGGACACGTAGTCAGGCTCAGAAGGAGGAGGAGGAGGAGGAGAAGCCTCGCCCGCCGCTCCTGCGCTACCACAGGCGGTCACGGCTCTGCGGGGCTCTGCTGACACCTAGTGAGGCTCTCCCGACACCCAAAACCTCCCAGGCTTCATTTCCCTGCGGGTGGGGAACACCCGGCTCATGGTTATTGCCTTTTTTTGGGATCTCCGTCCCCTCCGAGCATCCCCCGCTCCCCGGGCTGGGGACAGAGCCCGGCAGGATCCGCACTGCTCTCACTCCATCCTTCCCAGCACTCACCGAAGCTGATTTCTGCTTTTCTCCCCCCGTTTTCCACCTCGCCCCGCACCCGCTGTGCCCCTTTTGCCCTGTCTCGGTCACACACAAGACGTGGTGTAAAATAGAAAATCGGACACCACCAGCGCCTCTTTTGTACGGTCTGGTGTTTTACAGCATCCTAAAAATCGCTGTGGTGAAGAACCAGCCGGGTCCTGCCTCAGCAGAGCAGGGCACGGGGAATCCAGGTGGGCAGCTCCAGGTCTGGATCCATGGGGGGAGGAACAAAAAACAACCTGAGAGGGGGAAGAGGCGAGCTCGGCTCGCTGGGGATGGCCCAGCCCGGCCCCAGCTCCTGGGGCGGGTCTGTTGGGCTGAACGCGGATCCTGGAGGAGCAAAGATCGAGTTCCTGCTAAGGCTGGGCACAGAGGAGCGGAGTGTTTGCACTCTGGGAGTGTTTACACTCTCAGCGATCTTCCTGGTGCCCGTAAAATGCAGCAACCTGCTCCGTCCCCGCCACGTGTTCGGTGCCTCATCCTCCTTTTCTCCAAGCACCACGGGAATATTTGCTTCATTTTTCAGCCGTGTTTTGTCTGAAATGTCTCTGCGTCCCTCACACAGCAGCCTTTGGCTTTTTGCAGCCACAGGAGAGCGCTTGTCCCTTGTTTTGGGGTGAGGAGGTCACTTGTGGAGCTGCAGCCCAGTTTCATGCCTGGGAAAATGGATTTTATGGGGTTTTTTAAGCAGAAAACGACGTCACTGCCCCATCGTGCCTGTCCACGTGCAGTAGCCCCGGGGTTGCTAACGAACTTGGGAACGGAGGCTTTTACAAAATATTAACCCAAGCCCACCAAAACACGGCAAACATCTGTGTTTGCAGATGATGCAAGTGACCTCAGGCTGGTGGCACAGACAGGGTGACCCTGGGGACAGCTGGGACAGCCAATCCTGCACAGCTGGCCGGGGTTAACTCTGCTGTCCCCAGGTGGTGACAGGGCCCAGCACTTGTCCTGCTCCAGCATTGCTGCTGCTCCTTCCCAGAATTTCCCAGGCTGAGCTGATTTCCAGCTGGATCTGTCCCCTGGGGACTCTGGGGTGACTCTGGGGTGACACCCGTTCCTGTGGGAGCCCTCGAGGTGTTTGAAACCAGCCCTGGGTGATTCCTGCTGCTCCTGGAGGGAAATCCACCCTCACCAGCAGCCACTGGAACGTTTCACAAATCCTGCTGCCAGATAAACCTGAGGCTTTTCGCCCTTTCTCTGCAGATAAGGAGAGGGTTTATTCCTCACTCTCTGCAAGGAGAGACTCTTCACACTTCCACTTTTTCCCTGCAGGGTAAATAGGCTCAGTTTGGCTCTGGAATTGTCCCTGCAGGAGTCACTGCTCCTGCTTTCATCTGCCTGAGCCAGCGAGGTGCTGCCCCTTGCTGCCAGAGGATGGATTTCTGAAGGTTCCTGTGCTGCCTTTTGGGGCTACAGCTGATGTTGGTTTGATTTTGTCCCCTTTGCAGCCATCTGGCCCCCAGAGCAGACCTCTGCTCCCCTCCTGCACTGGCCCCCCAAGCTCAGGGCTGGCCCAGGAGCCTGTTGGAGCCCTGAGCTGGGATTCAGGGCTGGTTCCTGGCAGGCAGAGCCCAGCAGGTGTGAGCACACAGCTGAAAATGTGTTGTCCCTGCCCCTCACCCCACTGTGCAGGGAGGTGTTTCCCAGCACCTGATGCATTTGCTCCACGCCCAAGGTGTGTGTGGATTAAACAAGAGCACAGCTGGAGGTACAGGCAACACCTCCCTGTGCATTTTTTGCCACCCATTTATTCTATAAATGAATAGAATGAATTTATTCTCCATGCTTGGAGTGAAACCCTCTGGAGCAAAATGTTATCAACTCTCAGGGTCACTTTCTGCCCACACATCTCATTTCCTTTAAAGCCTCAAACAGAGGATGCAGGCTCAGCTCAGTTCAAGCTCCTCTGGATGATTTTAGTCTCTTGGGCTGCCTGCAAAAAACCCAAACAGAGACTCCTCCTCGTGAACTCCACAGAGCCAAGAAAACAAGGAGGCAAAGAATAAAATGTCCCTTATTTCTGTTCAAACACTGAGGAAAAAAAAAGGAAAAAAAAAAAACCAACAAAGGCTCGCAGCAATCTTTCAAATCCTTGGAGGCAGCAGCACTGCCCACACCCCTCAGAAGCAGCCAGGTCATGGCCATGGCCAGGATAACTCCTGGAGCAGTGCAGGGGTCAGAACATTCCCAACAGTCCTGAGCTGTCTTGGCTGGAGCCTTCCTCCTCCTCCTCCTCTTGCAGAAGGTGCTCCTGGCACCCACCTGCCCCATCACAGGGGCTGCAGGGAGCGCTGGCTTTGTCCCCCTCTTGTCCTGCCCTTGTCCCCCTCTTGTCCTGCCCTTGTCCCCCTCTTGTCCTGCCCTTGTCCCCTCGCTGCAGGGAGCTGCCCAGCCCCTCAGGGCCCTGCTGAGCACAAAACCAGCTCCCAGCCCCCCCACACCATCCCTCTGCCTTCCTTCCCCGCCTGCAGGGGCAGAGTGGGGCTTGCTGGAGCATTCCCAGCTGATCCCTCTGGCTATTTTTAAACCCCATCCTCATTCCTGTCCTTTGTACCCAAATGTGGAACAAAGGATGAGCCATCCTTTCCCCCAAACCCCCCACTCTCAGCTCAGCCCTGGCCCCACCAGCTCCTAGGTGTGACCAATGTGCTCAACAAAAGGCAGCAGTGGCCTTGGGGACAGAGCAGAGCCAGCACAGGCTGGGAATTCACCCCATCCATGGAGATGGCTGCTTCCAGCCTTCTTTTCTCGAGTTCCACTTGCTGCTGGAGGTGTTGGGGAGGGCAGGGCTCTCCCCCTTTGTGCTGTGGGAGCAGGGAATGTGAGAGGAGGGTATAAATATCCAGGGAGATTAGTGCTCCCCNCAGGTGGTGACAGAGCTCAGCACTTGTCCTGCTCCAGCATTGCTGCTGCTCCTTCCCAGAATTTCCCAGGCTGAGCTGATTTCCAGCTGGATCTGTCCCCTGGGGACTCTGGGGTGACTCTGGGGTGATACCCGTTCCTGTGGGAGCCCTCGAGGTGTTTGAAACCAGCCCTGGGTGATTCCTGCTGCTCCTGGAGGGAAATCCACCCTCACCAGCAGCCACTGGAACGTTTCACAAATCCTGCTGCCAGATAAACCTGAGGCTTTTCGCCCTTTCTCTGCAGATAAGGAGAGGGTTTATTCCTCACTCTCTGCAAGGAGAGACTCTTCACACTTCCACTTTTTCCCTGCAGGGTAAATAGGCTCAGTGTGGCTCTGGAATTGTCCCTGCAGGAGTCACTGCTCCTGCTTTCATCTGCCTGAGCCAGCGAGGTGCTGCCCCTTGCTGCCAGAGGATGGATTTCTGCAGGTTCTTGTGCTGCCTTTTGGGGCTACAGCTGATGTTGGTTTGATTTTGTCCCCTTTGCAGCGATCTGGCCCCCAGAGCAGACCTCTGCTCCCCTCCTGCACTGGCCCCCCAAGCTCAGGGCTGGCCCAGGAGCCTGTTGGAGCCCTGAGCTGGGATTCAGGGCTGGTTCCTGGCAGGCAGAGCCCAGCAGGTGTGAGCACACAGCTGAAAATGTGTTGTCCCTGCCCCTCACCCCACTGTGCAGGGAGGTGTTTCCCAGCACCTGATGCATTTGCTCCACGCCCAAGGTGTGTGTGGATTAAACAAGAGCACAGCTGGAGGTACAGGCAACACCTCCCTGTGCATTTTTTGCCACCCATTTATTCTATAAATGAATAGAATGAATTTATTCTCCATGCTTGGAGTGAAACCCTCTGGAGCAAAATGTTATCAACTCTCAGGGTCACTTTCTGCCCACACATCTCATTTCCTTTAAAGCCTCAAACAGAGGATGCAGGCTCAGCTCAGTTCAAGCTCCTCTGGATGATTTTAGTCTCTTGGGCTGCCTGCAAAAAACCCAAACAGAGACTCCTCCTCGTGAACTCCACAGAGCCAAAAAAACAAGGAGGCAAAGAATAAAATGTCCCTTATTTCTGTTCAAACACTGAGGAAAAAAAAAGGAAAAAAAAAAAACCAACAAAGGCTCGCAGCAATCTTTCAAATCCTTGGAGGCAGCAGCACTGCCCACACCCCTCAGAAGCAGCCAGGTCATGGCCATGGCCAGGATAACTCCTGGAGCAGTGCAGGGGTCAGAACATTCCCAACAGTCCTGAGCTGTCTTGGCTGGAGCCTTCCTCCTCCTCCTCCTCTTGCAGAAGGTGCTCCTGGCACCCACCTGCCCCATCACAGGGGCTGCAGGGAGCGCTGGCTTTGTCCCCCTCTTGTCCTGCCCTTGTCCCCCTCTTGTCTTGCCCTTGTCCCCTCGCTGCAGGGAGCTGCCCAGCCCCTCAGGGCCCTGCTGAGCACAAAACCAGCTCCCAGCCCCCCCACACCATCCCTCTGCCTTCCTTCCCCGCCTGCAGGGGCAGAGTGGGGCTTGCTGGAGCATTCCCAGCTGATCCCTCTGGCTATTTTTAAACCCCATCCTCATTCCTGTCCTTTGTACCCAAATGTGGAACAAAGGATGAGCCATCCTTTCCCCCAAACCCCCCACTCTCAGCTCAGCCCTGGCCCCACCAGCTCCTGGGTGTGACCAATGTGCTCAACAAAAGGCAGCAGTGGCCTTGGGGACAGAGCAGAGCCAGCACAGGCTGGGAATTCACCCCATCCATGGAGATGGCTGCTTCCAGCCTTCTTTTCTCGAGTTCCACTTGCTGCTGGAGGTGTTGGGGAGGGCAGGGCTCTCCCCCTTTGTGCTGTGGGAGCAGGGAATGTGAGAGGAGGGTATAAATATCCAGGGAGATTAGTGCTCCCCAGCACTCCGTGTTGAGTGTCACCCACAGCCCACATTCCCTTTCTCTCTGCTCCCCAGCTGCCTCTCCTGTTTCCAGCCTCGACTTCACCATCTCTGCTGGCAGCACTTTGATTTCATTCCTCCCTCCACCCCCCCCTCCATTCCCCTCTTGAAAAGGAGGAAATAATGGAGCCTTTGTTGGATGGCTGCGACACAAGGAGCTGCACGGGGGCAAGGGGCTGAGCACAGCCTCCTGCCTGGATTATGGCATTCCTGCACCACAGCTCAGGAAAAGTCAATCCTGCACCCTGTGGTGTGTAAAGAGACCCTTGGCTTGCTGAAAAATCCCAGCTGAGTGAAAAAAAAAAAAATCTTCACACCTGCTGCCGACTTGCCCCACTTTTATGTAAATTAATATTAACAGGTCCTCGGGTTTGGGTTCTGTACAGATATATACAAACAGGAAACAGCTCCTTATTTACATCATTAAGTTAATTAGGCTCTGTAAAAAAAAAAGAACAGGTCCCACATTAGTGCCCTCTGTAGAGACAGCAGAGGTGAGCTCACGTCCTGGGCACACTGACAGTGTAATGTACACTAACAATCCCCCCAGGCAGGGCACTGGGCACGGCTGATCCAGGCAAAACCACCCCAAGCCGGGCTTCCCTGCCCTCCAGAGCCCAGCAGGGAGAGTGCTCATCCCTGGGGAGGCACCACCATGTGTGTAATGTACACTACCAGTGCTCTGTGGGCCCCGTGCAAGGCACAGGACGGGCACAGATCCCGAGTTCCAGGCGGTGGATGCTCCACACGGCTCCTCCAGCACCTCCAGCAGCAGCAGGCTGGGCCAGCCCGGAGGGGATGAGTCCTTGGGGAGCCCCAGTGTGAGCAGCCAGACCCAGCCCGGCTCACACGATGCTGGCCAGCTCTGTGTTGTCCGACTCTGAGCTGCTGCTGCTCTCCTGCCTGGGGGGAAAGAGTTGGGAATGAGGCATGGATTAAGCCACAGGAGCAAGGTCTGTTGTGGCTATGGACAAGACTGATAATGCCATGTACTTTATTAGCATAAAAGATTTGATAAACAAAATGCCTTGGAAAAAGTAAATGGAACTTTGATAGGGAACTCAGATTTTAGGGTCTGTTCAGTCTCCCCATCTCTCTACCCCCCACCATCGTCAATAGTCTGTGTCCTAGCAATATCTGCCTTGGGCCACATGAAGAGTGTGCTTCGAGTTAGATCTTATGAGCTCTCAGCGGTCTCTTCACACCCGGAATAGCCCAGCTACCCAGATGGCTTCAAAATGAGCAGGATGGCTCTTGTGGTGGTGTTTGAAACAGAAAAGGGTTTAATAAGAAACAAAATAACAAACTCTTTATAGAGAAAAGCCGTGCCAGGGTAAGAGATGCTTGCTCCTGCTAAGCACCCCACAAAAGCCATCAAATCTTTTGTTCTGTCCCTTTTCTACCCAATGGCTCAGGCGGGACTTTTTGGCTCTGGTCCAATGGAACAGCCCCAAGTTTGAGGTGAAGGGCAAAGAGTCCTATGAGGTGTCTCCGTACCAAATTCAAAGAAAAGTTTCTAGAGTTTTTGCCTTTTTTAAGAGACAAAGAGTACTTAGAAATTCTATTATAATTTAGTCACCCTGCCAACAAGAAGCACACTGCTACACCACAGGAGCTTCCAAAGGGCTCCAGAGGAACTCAGCAGCTCGTGCAGCCTCCTCACGAGGTTTGGTGGCAGCAGGGGCAGGTTCCTGCTGGTCTCCCAACACTTCACGCCACTCCTTTGGAAGCTGGGATTGGGAAAACAAACCAGCCCTTCCCTCACGCCACCACCCACGGGTCCTGGAGGATTCCTGCACAAGTCACAGTGTGTCCCAACCCGTCTGATCCTGCCCCCACACACACCCCCACGTGCTGTGTTTGCTGCCTGCCACTCACCTTAAATCCTGCAGGGCTTTCTTGTTTTTCCTCCGCTTCTCCTCGTCGATGGGGTACAGCTTGAAGAGCAGCAGGCTCAGCAGGATCAGCCCCACAGGTACAGCAGACACCAACATCTTCAGGGTGAAGTTCACCTGGCCAGGCTGGGAGCAGCCCCGGGTCTGGTACCCTGCGAAGCTGAGGGCAGAAAGGCACCTTCAGGCAGAGGAAATGGGGTTTGCAGGAGCTGAACTGCTCCCTGTGGGGACAGCTCTGGAGCAAAAACTGGATTTGGAGCCCATCAGGGGTTGGGAAGTGCCTCCCTGCCTGCCCTCCCTCCCCTCAGGAACTCACTCCAGGCTGAGCGTGGAGATGCCCAGGGAGACCCCAGCAGTGAACTTGGTGAAGAAGACATAGAAGGAGAAGAAGATGGCCTCGTGGCCATGGGAGCTGGGGTGCTGCAGCTTGAAGTCATCGATGACATCTGGCAGCATGGACCTGTGCAGAGACAGGGGGGTGGTGACCACCAGGACTGGCACAACAAAGCCAAATCCTCTCTGCTGAGGGCATTTCCCTCAGGAACCCCACCTGGGGCTGAAAACTCTGCAAAGAAGAAGCCTCCTGAGGGTTTTTAACCCCTCTGGCAGGCTCTGGCAGCCCCTGGGCCAGCCCCTCACACTCACCAGGGCAGGAGGAAGGCGGCTGCCACGCTGATGCCAGCGGCCACAGCCACGACGTAGGTGACAAAGAGGTTACTGTCCAGGACAACCACGGCGATGAGGAAGGGGATGGCAGACTGCAGAGGGGGCAGAGACCAGGCTGGCATCAGCAGGGCCTGGCCCAGACCCCCTCCCACATATCCCAGCCCAACTGCAGGGACACCCAGAGGTGCATGTCCCTCCCTGAGGCCCACACCACATCCAGGACAGCACAAACAGCAGGAGCAGGGACAGGCATGTCCCAAATTGTCATCAGCAGCAGCCCCCACCCAGCTCTGTGCTGTTTTGGGGGAGCTCTGCTCATCCCATGTGGTAAAGACCACGTGCACCCCAGGCTTGAGGGGACACTCACTGAGATGCCCACGTAGACAGCTGTCTTCTTCCCAAAACGGGTCAGGAACCACTGCCAGAGGGGAATGGTCAAGGTGGCCGAGAGCTGTGGGGAGAGAAGGGTCTTGGTGTTGGCTCTTGCCTGTGGGAAAGGCCCTTCCCAGCAAGGAACAGCTCCTGGCACGGCCTGATCCCAGCCCAATTCCAGCACCTGTGATTTCCACATGCTCCGGGGCTGGCACGAAGCCACACGTGGTGTGTGGGGCCACCTCCTCCCCCAGTGCAGAGCCCTGGCACCACACCTGCCCCACCAGAGGGAGGATCTGACTCAATCCTTGGTGCTGGGAAGGGACCTGAGCTTGTCACCCGCACACAGCGTGGCCAGCAGCCAGCCCCTGTGGCCACCACGGCACCTTGGGCCTTATCACCCCATTGAGGAGAGGGCAGGAAGCGCTTCCAGGAATGAGGCAAGCTGGAAAGAGCTCTCAAGGAGCTGCTTTGCTCCATGTTCCTGGCACTAAACACTGAGATCCTTCTCTCAAAGCAGGGAAGGGGAGGGAGACAAGTGGCAGGATTTGGACAAAAGGTCCCCACGGCTCCTGGTCTGCCCCGTTTGTGGCCTTGCTCACACAGGAACAAAGGCCCCGCTGTTCCTGCCAACCCACCCGGCCTTTGCAGGACATTTGGCAGCTTCTTCTCCCTCCCCTTGTCCCAGGGGACCTCTGATCGCTGTCCCTGTGTCCCTGTCCCTCCCCTGTGCCATGCCAGCTCCCAGGGAGCACCCCCTGAACCCCCCGTGGCCCCAGGGCCGTACCCACCATGATGGCCAGGAGAATGTTCTGGAACTCGTTGCGGAAGCCCAGGGTGTAGGTGCAGAAGAGGGCAAAGTTTCCCTCCAGCAGCTGTGGAGAAGGCAGGCAGGGGTCAGGGGGGACACGTCTGTCCCCACAGAGCTGCACCCCCAGCGCAGGCCGGGGAAGGAAGCGGCCATTGACCGAGGGCACGAGGCCACATCCTCCTCCCTCTGCCTGGGGCAGCTCTGGCTCATCCATCACATCCTCCCAGCCCTTGGGATTGTCCCCACAGCCCCTGGGACTGTCCCCACAGCCACCCCCACCCTGCTGTGCTGCTGCTCCCTGTCCCCAGCCCTGCCAGCTCACCATGAAGGCCAGCGAGGTGAAGAGGAAGCCGGCGATGAGTTTGATGTAGGGCCCGTGGTTCATCACCAGCTTCAGCCCCTGGAAGAAGGCGACAGGCTCGTCCGACTGCAGCTCAGAGGCCTCTGGGGAGCAGAGATCAGTGTTAGAGCCCCCCCAAAACAGCACCCATGGGTGCCCCATCCCGCTGCTCAGCACCCTGCACAGCCCCTGCCCACCCACAGCATCCCAGCCCAAGGGAGGCAGGGCAGCCCTGCCCTCACCCTCAGCCCCCTGGAGCTGATTCCCCCAGGATATTCAGGGAGAGAGGACAGAAGTTTGGATATCATATCCCCCCAGCTGCTGGACAGTGCCCCACCTTCAGTTTAAACATGGAGCTGATTCCCCCAGGATAAGCAGGGAGAGGGAAGGACAGAAGTTTGGATATCACCTCCCCATGGAGCTGACTCCCCCAGGATATTCAGGGAGAGAGGACAGAAGTTTGGATATCATATCCCCCCTAGGGAAGGACAGAAGTTTGGATATCACATCTCCATGGAGCTGACTCCCCCAGGATATTCAGACAGAGAGGACAGAAGTTTGGATATCACATCCCCCTGGAGCTGACTCCCCCAGGATATTCAGGGAGAGGGAAGGACAGAAGTTTGGATATCACATCCCCCCCAGGATGCTCTGGTTGGCACTGCCAGCCAAAAATACGTGAGATAAAAGTTATCTACCAGCCCCCAGAGGTGCTCCAGCCTCCTGCAGCACCTCCCCAGACCCAGAGCTCAGCTCCACCTGCCCCTCTCCTCGGAGAAACCCACAAATGAGGGGCCAAAACCTCAGCCAGGCTCCTGGAGAGGAGGAACAGCAGCATTTCCACGAGCCCTGAGCATTCCAGCCCCTCTCCAGCCTCACCTCTCCTCTCCCTCACGCCCAGCAGCAGGATGAGGGCACAGAGGATGTAGAGCCCCCCGATGACCCCTGCAGCAATCATGTAGGCATTTCTCTGTGCAAGAGAAGGAGCAGCAGTCAGGGAAGGGGCTCATGCCAGGAACAAGGCTGCTCTGAGGGGAGCACAGGGCAGGGCACCCCCAGCTTACGGTGTCCGTGAGCGACTCGGTGTCGTGGGTCATGTTCAGCTCCTCCATGGCCACCGAGGAGTTGGTCAGGCCAAAAAAGAAGGGGCTCCCAATGCAGGGAGTGTCCACTTTGCCAACGATCTGGCCCTGGATGGCAGTGCCCAGCACGGTGCCCAGCACCTCCACGGTCATCCCTGGAGGGAGAGGCCAGCAGGGCTGAGCAGGGCTGAGCATCCCCAGCTGGGATTCACCGCCCTTCCCAGGGAGGAATGAGCCAGCCCAGCTGTGCTACAGCTCCCTCCAAGCCTTCCAGGGATAAAGGGAAAAGGGAAGGGAGGGGAAAAGGGAAGGAAAAGGGAAGGGGGAGGAAAAGGGAAGGAAAAGGAAGGGAGGGGAAAAGGGAAGGAAAAGGAAG
>VWZP01006241.1:0-14492 GCA_013396995.1 Dicaeum eximium
ACCTGCTGGAGCCAGTCCAGAGGCTACCAAGATGATCAGAGGTCTGGATAACCTCTCCTACAAGGAAAGCCTGAGAGTATTTGAGTTGTTAAGCCTGGAAAAGAGAAGGCTTCAGGGTGACCAAATTACAGCCTTCAAGTACCTAAAGGAAGTATTCAACATGGATGGACTTCTCACAAGAGCACATCGCGACAAAAGAAGGGAGAATGGCTTCAAATTGAAAGAAGGTGGGTTTAGATTTCACATTAGGGAGAAGTCCTTTACTGAGAGTGGTGAGGAACTGAACAGGTTGCCCAGAGAAGTTGTAGATGCCCCATCCCCAGAAAGATTCAAGGCCAGGCTGGATGGAACTCTAAGCAACCCAACCCAGTAAAGGGTGTTCCTCCACAGAGAGAGGCTGGAACAGGATTTAAGATGCCTTCCAAGCCAAGCTATTCAGAGATTCTCTGACTATCCACAGAAGCAATGGCACTCCTTGATGTTGTCCCTAACAAGCAAAGCCACAAGGGAGGTTAAGACCTTTGTTAGACAAAAGCTAACCACTGCTAAGAATAGTCCACTCAGCATGAAGATGCCTGAAATGAAAGCCACCACAACATGCTGTATGGAATATCTAGGGCTCATGAAGTATAACTTTAAAAAAACAAAACAAAACAAACAGTTTTAAAAGCAGCTTTCTATAGAAGTTGGTGCCATTCTGAATTCCCAGAAAACAGTATAGCTTGATGTATGAGAATAGGAAAAAAATTAATGTCAGCCTGTGGTCCAAGTAAGCGTACCTAAAGTACATCCTCTAAATTTATAAAAGCTCTTAGCTTGAGGGTGATTAACAGTTTGGCAGACACACCATTGCTACTGGCTTCACAGATTCACAGGAAACACTATGAATAGTACCACACTGCTGTAAAAGTGGTAGCAGACAGTAAGTTATAAGATGACCCTATGTTTCTCTGTTCTATGTTATCAGATAATCGTGTCTCATCTAGAAAAAGAATAGGTCACTGCTTATCATAAGCAAGTTCCTTTGAGCTAGCAATATTCTATATGGAATAGGACACCAGATGATGATTAGTTTCCATCTTCAATTAGTTACAGTTGAAGGGAGGAGTCAAGACTTTTAGGTCTTCACTACAGATGGAAGTAGGATCTGTTATCAGCTGTATTGTGTGAATGTGCGGGACATAATGACTTCTGAAAGGAACAGGAAAAAGTAAAGGCACAGAGAACAACAGGACATAAAGGAAGAGGGTGAAAAGAGAACACAAACAGTCTGTTTCTCTGAAGAATGAAAGAACTTTTGAGAGGTACCTATTATGCATCAGTAGAAAGATGCAGGATAAAATCACAGAGAGTAGTAGCTCAGGATCAAACAAAGACAAGGCCATGGGCAAAGAGTGTTCCCTGTATTCAATGTACCAGAGCCCAATGAGAGCAGTTTAGCAGCCATCAAATTCATCTGCACACACACAAAAAAGTTCAGCTTTCAACCAGAAACCATATTGTCTTGCCAGTGGGCAAGTCAGAATGTCAAGTGTTGGGCAAAATAAAAACTTACTTATTTTCAAGTATTTAAATTTAGTATTAATTATATGGATATATAAATACACACACACACATATACCTATAGAAAAGCATTACTTTACGGATATTATTTTATACACATATTTTTCAGTTGCTTTTCCTACACCTTGTTTGTTCTAATACAAAGACAGACTCTCAAACAGCATGTGCTTGTAGTAAACTGCAAGTGATAACTGCAACACTTACCTTTTCATCTGATAGCCATAAGACAAACAAATAAAAACCAGGCATTAAACATAAGCAAACCTCTCTCCTGCTTCATTTCAGGACAAACCAGTACACAAACAGAGCAACTCATATAAAAGATTTTATCAGATAGTGCAACATCAAACTTTTAATTGCGAAGATGTTTAAATTCATATGATGCCTTTCCCTACATCCCTGAGATTAAACCAACTTTAAACACAATTTTCTTTAGACAGAAGCAGTTTTCCCATCATTGACTGGCCAGAAGACTGACCCAGTTCCCTTCTCTTCTGTTGTACATGAACCCGTGCTTCTTGGGTCAGCCTTCAATTGCTCAAGAAAAAGGACCCAAACTAAACTGAAAATTGAAAGAAAGAGAGTATCACTAAGTTTCTCAACAGTCATCATAATGACTTCGGTCTGCTGTATCTCACTTTTAACTATGAATGCTTTATTTCATAGCTACATTTGAATTCTCAAAAGTCATTAGAAAAAGCAATTACATTTTGGTGTTTTATAGCAGTATAATTTGACAGTAGGGAAAGGCAATATGAAAGAATGTGAAATCAGTAAAACATTATTTTGCCATAACACAGGAGACAGGATTCTCTTTCTCATTCATTATCTAAACTGTAAAATAATCTTTTCCCACCAGTAAACAAGTCATACCTGAAAATGATGTTTCCTGCACGATCAGCCTTCCATGCCTTCACAAGAGCAAAATCTCCTGTAATCGATTTCTCCAGAATAAAGTGACGGCCATCAAACTCCCTCACCTACAGGGAAAAGTACAAAATTGAGATGAAGGTTTCTTCCAACAGATTTCACATGTAATACTTATTTTAGGGCAGACTATTATATTTCAAATTCTGTTTGTACTCTGTAAAGTTTTAACTGAAAATCTGTTTATGGTAACAGAGAGGCATGGAAAGGCTATAAACCCCAGTTTTATCATTGTGTCTCTAGTGAACCATCATGAGAATCCATATTCCTCCTGCTCCATCTACTGGAATTAGACATGCTTTGTCCTGCACATCTACCAGCCAACCAAAAACTGAAGTGCTAAAGCAGAATTACTGAAAAAGTTCCTAAGCACTGCTCACCATCAGAAACTCCAAATCCAAAATGAAGTAAATTTGAGATAGACCACTCAAAGCATGTCATCTTAGAGTCTGAGTTTCATTTGGTTTACCCTGCATTTATGATCAATATTGCAATGAATGATATGGTGCCTGAAGCCAAAATATGGAACAGGGACAGAGCTAGTCTTTCAATCCTCTAGAGAGTGATGAAAGACCACCTCTCTTAACAACGTAGAAGGTAAAAGTATATACAAACATTACTTGAGAGCTTTTTAAAATTGCTGAAAGGGGAAGGAAGTATGAGAAAAGTGTATCAGACGTCAGTTTGCCAGTACCATAAAAGGAGATCTGAGCCTTTATAAAATGACACTTCTGTGCAAAATGGATGTGGAGAATGGAACTGAACAAATCATGCTAGTCATGTTATTAGCATCCCATAGTTAATTAGACTGAGGAGAGTAAGGGAGATTTTCCCACAAATGTCAAAAGAAAAACAAACTAAGAAGAATGTTATTAAAATTATGAGCTATTTAATGAACAAAACATTCCTCCAGATGGTAAAACATCATAATAATGCATGCAGAAAAAAAAGTAAATATAAAAGATGAAGACCATGTATAGATACTGCAAATAGTAATGTATAAAATACACAAAAACCATGGGTTAGGGTGGAATTACCTTTACCCTAGAAATGTTTTTGAGGTGAAATTTAATAGTGTATGCAGCCTAATTGGAATGCACAATATTAGCCCCATTCATTTCTTCAAGAAAAATTATGGCACTGGCACATCTCTTCCCTTCTCCAAGTTCTATATCCAATTTCAAAATTAAACACTTGTTTCTCCCTTGAAAGCCACAGTCTTTTTATTTCTTTGGAGTTTTAAAAACTGAGACTAAATTGCATTACAAATGTTGGGAAATGCATTTTGTGATATTTGTGTCAACTGAGCTCTTCCCAGTTTAACATGAGAATGCCCCTTAAGTACTTAAGCTTACTGCATAGTGCAGTATTGAAGGAGCACCTGCCCCACTGACAGGAGATTGTTCTCAAATAGCTCTATGCACTGCAGTGCATGGTACAAAATTTTGTTTGGATACACAGTGAACCTGGTCAGAGAACAGTCAAGTGAACACATCACAGGGGACAGCAGTAAGCAGTGGAAGCAAAGCTAATGTGTGGTACCACAGACATCCAGTTAACTAAATACAGTAAAATTAAACTTGACTCCTCCTTTAACACCTGTTTATCTTGTAAATATGTTAGAAACTAATTTTTCAGTGCTGAAGGCTTCCTAATGGCAATCAGACCTCTCACCTCTCTTGGCTGGCTGGCAATGGCAATGGTGCCATCTGTGTTGTACTTGATGGGTGCACCCCCTTCCTGCACCAGTGTCCCATAGCCAGTACTGGTGTAAAACGCTGGGATTCCTGCTCCTCCCGCTCTAATTCGTTCAGCAAGGGTTCCCTATGGGAAAACACATTTGAGAAATCATCATTTGGGAACAACAAATCAAACTTTGACAAATGGCTTGCATTACCTTTATTTTATATCCTGTCATTTGTAGCTTTCCCTTCTGCACACAGTAGATAGATGTGATCATCTATTTCTTCCTCACATTTTAGCTTTCCTGTGTGGGACTAGTACTGAATATGGCAAGAAATGCTTGACACACAGTCATGAACTCCTTGAGATGACACTGTCATACAACTACCTCCCAAATGCCAGGGCCCAGCACTTGTCTATGTATCCTCTCCTTCAGTGTGCTTCCCAACCAATTATTCTTGAGAATAGTACAGAGTTAATTTTCTCTTTCCCATCTGGCTACATATCCTAGAAGGTTTTTCTTCTCTAACAGTCCTATATATTGATACTCATTCTTCAACATTCTAAAAACTTCAGAATCTACTCCTAGTTGAAACAGCCAAGCATGGCAGATTGAGAAAGGAAGAGGGAGTCCAGTAATTTGGGTTGCCCATGCCAAGAATACCAAAAAGCTAACAGAGCAGTTTTTATACTCTCTTTGACCACCCTGACTGCACTCTCCTCTATGTCCAGCTATAGTACAGGATACTAACAGCAAAAATTCCTCATTCCCCTTAATTATGGACTTATGGCCAAAGATGTGTATTTGCTTTTCATTAGTGTCATTTCCCAGATTTTTTTTTTTAATATTCTCCTGGATTCAAAGCAAGACAAAAACATCATGGTCAATTATCCAGTTTAACAGCCTCTACAGCATAGATTTTATTTTCCCCAGTTATCCTGCAAGAAGCACAGTGGGTTCTGGTTGGTTTTCAAAATGGTGTCAAGTGGCAGATGTAAACCATACAATGATACAGAGTCCTGTGTTCTAAGAAGGCTTAGAATTTCAAGATCTCACCATGAGAGTCTTCCTTACTGTGCAACAATAATACAAAAGTCTCCCATTTTGCCTAAGGTTATATCACACTATTTTAAGAAAGACTGTTTTTCTTGACACAAATATTTCAAACCCCACATCTCCTAGCAAGTAATTCACCTTACTGTTTCACATTATATACTGTAGATCCATTATTTCTATGCTAGATCTTCATAGCTTATCTGTAGTCCACAGAGCCAACTACATGTCTAAAGAGTTCATGGTCCCCTAGGTGAAACTACTGAATATTAAATAGGAAGGAAAAAATGCATTGTGAGATTTGTGACATTTGAAACATCAGACATGTCAAGTGTCTGGCTATTTTCAGGTCTTCTGACTGGGTAGAAAAAGAGCTTTTCCACTCATGTCTGTAATTCTAAGAAATATTCTCTCACAGCACCCTCATGGGCAAGCTCAGGAAGAGTGGACTGGATGAAGGGACAGAGAGGTGGATTGAGAACAGGCTGAATGGCAGATCCCAGAGCATTAAAATCAGTGGCACAGGATCTAGTTGGAGGCCTGTCACTAGTGGCCAGGGGTCAATACAGGGCCCAATATTGTTTAACTTATTCCTCACTAGCTTGGAGGAAGGGCAGAGGCCTCCTGAGCTGATGACACAAAGCTGGGAGCAGTGGCCAATGCCCCAGAGAGCTCTGCAGCCCTGCAGAGGGACCTTGGCAGGCTGGAGAGATGGGCAGGGAAGAACAATCTGAAATTCAGCACGGGAAAATCCAGGGTCCTGCACCTAGGGAGGAATGATCCCATGCACCTGTGCAGGCCAGGGGCTGACCTGCTGGGAAGCAGCTCAGTGGAGAAGGACCTGGGGGTCCTGGTGTCCATGAGCCAGCAGTGTGTCCTTGTGGCCAAGGCCAGTGGTATCCTGGGGTTCATCAGGAAAAGCACCTTCAACAGGAGATGGGACTTTCATTGTGGGAGCTTACCCTGCCCCTCTACTGAGCCCTGGTGAGGCCATGTCTGGACTGCCCTGTCCAGTTCTGGGCTCCTCAGGACTGGAACCCCTGGAGTGGGTCCTGGAGTGAAGGGTAACAAAGATGCTTAGCGGAATGGAGCATCTGTGTTATGAGGACAGGCTGAGGGAGTTGGGCCTGTTCAGCCTTGAGCAGAGGTGACTGTGCTGGGGACCTCATCAATGCCTGCAAGTATCTGAAGAAGGGATGCCAAGAGGAGGCAGCCAGGCTCTGTCCAGGGGGCCTGGACAAGAGGTAAGGGGCAGAAACTGATGCACAGGAAGTTCCACCTGAACATGAGGGAGAACTTCTTTACCGTGACACTAACCACACACCGGAACAGGTTGCCCAGAGAGGTCGTGTAGTCTCCCTCGCCGGACACAATCCTGTGCTGTGTTCTCTGGGATGGCCCTGCCTGAGNCCATGAGCCAGCAGTGTGTCCTTGTGGCCAAGGCCAGTGGTATCCTGGGGTTCATCAGGAAAAGCACCTTCAACAGGAGATGGGACTTTCATTGTGGGAGCTTACCCTGCCCCTCTACTGAGCCCTGGTGAGGCCATGTCTGGACTGCCCTGTCCAGTTCTGGGCTCCTCAGGACTGGAACCCCTGGAGTGGGTCCTGGAGTGAAGGGTAACAAAGATGCTTAGCGGAATGGAGCATCTGTGTTATGAGGACAGGCTGAGGGAGTTGGGCCTGTTCAGCCTTGAGCAGAGGTGACTGTGCTGGGGACCTCATCAATGCCTGCAAGTATCTGAAGAAGGGATGCCAAGAGGAGGCAGCCAGGCTCTGTCCAGGGGGCCTGGACAAGAGGTAAGGGGCAGAAACTGATGCACAGGAAGTTCCACCTGAACATGAGGGAGAACTTCTTTACCGTGACACTAACCACACACCGGAACAGGTTGCCCAGAGAGGTCGTGTAGTCTCCCTCGCCGGACACAATCCTGTGCTGTGTTCTCTGGGATGGCCCTGCCTGAGCAAAGAGGTTGGACAGATGACCCACTGTGGGTCCTTCCAACCTGACTCATTCTGTGATTCACAAGAGGGAGCTCAAGATACTGTTCTTAATAAAAACACAGTTATTTTTCCCAGACACTTATATAAATAGCTGTTTAAAGCCCAAATTTTAAGTGTCACCTCTGACAATGCCACACACTAACATGCTGTAGGCTTTAAAGTTAGAGTACCAACTTCACAGAAGTTGATCTCAATAGAACATAACTGATATAGATGATTTTAGGATCTCATTGCATTCATGCTATTTCAGTAGCTTGGCAATGCTAAAATAATTTTAAATACCGTGCTAAAAAATAAAGTTTTTAATTTGCTCCTAACAGTATGAACAGATTAATTTCGTTAAGAGTTAATGAACAAGCCAAAAAGGCTTTCTTCTCACAATGGATGAAATTTCCGAATTTGACTCCTGCCCACTAGATGGCAGGCATTGCACATGCAACATCCCCAAAATCTATTACTAATTAATTCCATTAAAGGAAATCACACAAATAACAGACAGTGAGTTCTTAACAGATGCGTGACCCTAAGATGGTGTATTGGCTTTGCAAGGTTTTGGTAGCTAGAGGGGTGGTTTCTGAGAGAATATGCCAGAGGCTTCCCCCAGTGTCCAAAGAACCAGTGCCAGCTGGTTCCAAGGCTGAGTCCATCAGCAACAGTGGTAATGCCTCTGGGACAGCGTATTGAAGGAGAACCTCTTGCAGATCTAAGTGCATCCAGAGCAGAGATGAGTGGGAATATGTGAGAGGAACAGCTCTGCAGGCACCAAGGTCAGTGAAGGAGGAGGGGCAGGAGGTGCTCCAGGTGCCAGAGCAGAGATTCCCCCGCAGCCCGCAGCAAGACCACAGTGAGGCAGCTGTGCCTCTGCAGCCCATGGTGGGCTATATGGGCCACAAATCCACCTGCAACTCCTGGACGTGCTGGGTACCCAAGCAGGTAAATGCTTGAAAGAAGGCTGCAACCCCATGGGAAGCCCGTGCTCCTGGCAGGACCTGTGGCCCTTAGGAAAGAGGAGCCCATGCTGGAGTAGGTGTACTGGCAGGTCTTGTGACCCTGCAGGGAATGCACATTGGAGCAGGAAGAAGGTAGGGCTGGGGTAAAGTCTGTGTAGGGGAAGGGGGTGTTAAGATTCGGTTTTACTTCTCTTAGCCTACTCTGATTTGATTGGTATAAACTAAATTAAGTTCCCCAAGATGAGTCTATGGTGCCCACGATCATAACTGGTGAGTGATCTTTCCCTTTACTTATATCAATCCATGAGTTTTTGTTATATTTTCTTCCCCCGTCCAGCTGAGGAGAGTTGAGAGTGAGGCTTTGGACTGGACCTGGAGTCCTGTCAGGGTCAGCCCACCACAGACAGCAAGTGTCTTCTGCACACAAGCAAAACATTTGGATTGCAAAACAATTCTATAAGAGCACTTAAGCATTATTCTACTCAGTATATTAGATGAAAAGGAATCACCACTCCCTTAGAGACACTCCTTACCTGTGGCGTAAGCTCAACTTCAAGCTCACCAGATAAATATTGGCGTTCAAACTCAGCGTTCTCTCCAACATATGATGACACCATGCGTTTTATCTGCTTTGTCTGAAGCAGAAGACCAAGTCCAAAATTGTCAACACTGTGTAGAAAATGCCAGACAATACAGTTTTGTTGTAAAAATACTTGATAAGCTGCAATGACTTAGCAAGAAGGAATAGCTATCTCCCCCACACACAAAGAATTGAAGACAAAGAAACAAATTCCAGCTTTTAGAGGGTAAAGCATCAAAGCTACAAATAAAATTTAATATTTCAGTGTTCAGACCTCATCTCTTTCAAGGCACAGAATACACCCAAAACTTCTGTTTAAAGTAATTTCATACGTTAACTAAAGCTAAAGCTACAAATACCAGCTTAACAAGTGGTGCAGTTTTACATATCTGCTTCTTTAAAAAGTCTTACCAAATTAATAAAAAGTCAGACATGGCTTTGAGTGAATAAAGATATATTTTTGATTACGCTCCTGCTCACTGGGAAAAAGACACGTGAGTGCTTAGCAGGCCAAGGAGAAAGGCACATTGCTATTTATAATGCCAGTTTTTAGATGAGGTAAGAGAATGTTTGTATTTAAATTTTCTTATTATATATATTTTCTTACTAAATAACTGCCTACTCCAACAAAGGATTTTGCTACGACAAACAAGATTTTCTGGTCTATGTCAGCTGAAACTGAATGCCAGAGATGTTACACAACATTTTTCTTGTGCCAGTGCTTCTAAATTTCTGATATCCTTCATTATGTTTGCTGTGCTATATTGTGTACTATTGGATTAGGAACATTTTTCAGGAGTTCCTGTAACCAAGGTTGCTCTGTAAAAAATGCACTTCAATTCAAGGATACATGATGTTAATATATAAATATGGAAATAAACATAGATGATATTATAAAGACATGTTTCTTTCACTTTTCCAGCACATTATGCAGGATGCCAGCAGACTGATACATGTGTGTGAAGCTCCTCCACATTTTTGTTGGTCTCTGCATCATATCAGCAGAGAACTCAGACCTTCCAGTCCCTCTACACAAAAGATGCCATGATGCAGAATTACCTTACAAAAAATGATGTGTATCTGCCATGAGTTGCTTCAATTCTAAATGACTTAATTATCCAGGATAAGAAACACAGAAAAATATTAAAATAATCATTTCAGATATCAATTATTTGGCACTTTAACCAACTTTAACTGTGTAATTAACACAGATGCTTACAATATATTAATCATGTTGAAAATACCCTTCCTGAAGACCTCCAAAAAAAAAAGACCAGATTAAAAAACTTTACTATTATGCAGTATTCATTTTCAAATATAAAAGTGGTAATGCCTGCCAGCCGTAGCACAGGCTGCAGTGCTGCAGGCGAAGGGAGAGGGGCTGAGTGAGCAGGACCAGCACCAGCTCTTCATCTCCAAGCACAATACTCAGAGAGCTGCATGGACAGACATGCAGTCCCAGTGCCTTCGCACCTGCATGCATCATGAGCACTATTTTAAGGTCAGGACTATTTTAAGGAGATGGCCACTTCAGTGCATACTCAAGCATTTTGGAAACTGGATGAGAGGAAGTGAAACAAGCTTCTCTGACCTGGTTCTCTGAATTTGTTCTCTAGATACAAAAGAACATGGTTTATTATAAAAGCTTGCTCCACCCTCCAACTCTGAATGATTTAAAAAAATTTAAATCTAACCATGATGCAACTTCCAAAGTGTTCTGGTGCCAGAGCCTTGGGACTAAAATGTGTGTTGCCTAGAAACAACCCATGTTTCTAACGCCCCACCAAAAAAAAATCCTCCAGTTTGAAACTAGAAGAGCTGGGAATAGAGAAGAAAGAGGAGTCTTGTGGGCAAAAGACATTACAAAAAAGAATAAAAATGAAAAAAGCCAGAACTTCCTGTATAGATTAATTCAAAGCAGGACAATTCCTCTCACATGAAAACCAACAAACCGTGACCTCTCATTAAAAAAGGTAGTAAACAAATGTAAAAGGCCAGCCACCATCTGATGGCAATTAAATGGGTTGGTGTAACCACAGCACTGTGTGGCAAAAGTGCAGAATTTAAACAAAACTGTGCAGTGCTTTCTAGTGCAAGAACAGCAAGCTTCCTGAACTGCTTGCAAGCCAGAGTTTGCAATTTCTGTGTATCATTCAGGTGGTTAACACTGCTCTTATCATTACAAGACTTGGAAGTTACCAAATAGAAACAAAAACTTCTGCATGCAGAAATACCGTGTGCATGATGTAAGAAAGGATGACAATAGAGGGTCAAGAGCAGATTTGTAATGGTTAAAGAAATTTCTGCTTCATTTCACTGAGATCTATAATCCTTCCTCCTACAATCCCTGAAGCAGCTACTGAAGCATATTGTCCTTAACAGGATTTTGCATATTATCCTGCATGCAGGATTCCATGTGGATACGCTTGATTCCCTGATCTACTACAGTGAGGTATCTTCTATCAAATGAAACTCACTAGTTATGAAGAAATTAAGCAGAAAGTTGCATAAAGGTTATTCTGTCACACTCATGCCAAGTTGTTCTTCACTTCTTAAGTCACTCTTTCTTTCTCTTCTCCTCAAATGTAGCCAATTTGTTCAAAAACGAAATTGCTGTGAGGATCTGTTACTGAGCATACAGGGCATATACAACATTATTTCCCTAGCACAATGAGAACAGGAATTTCAACTTTCAAAAGTCATGCACCAGGAGGCTCTGCCTTCCTGGTAACACAAAATTACTTCAACACCCACATGCATTTAATCTTCCAGAGAAGCAGCACAGAATCCTGTTGCCATTACTCATATAGGGTATTTTTAGATGTACATTTCTTTAAAGAAAATACATTGCCATCTATCTCTTTTGAAGATGCAATCTGTATTCAGGTTTCCAGCTAAAATAACCCTTTGCTTTCACATGCATCAGTTTTCATCTCCCTCCAAAAACCCATTTTGAGCACTTCAGCCTATTTTATGCTTCCTATGTTTTTCTCTTATATGTCAAGGTCCCAAGAAATACAGATTTCACACAGAAAACACTGTTCTCACTCCTGTTTTCTCTACTCTTTGATTTTCATGTGACATCTCTATCCCAGATTACAAATTTCAAAAACGCTCTGGTTTATGGATATTTCTTTCAATATAACAATTCTATGGCAATTTTAAGTAATTAGCTCTCCCTTTCTGTATTTTGTTGCTTTCTGGATTGTGTTGTTTTAAGCACAAGGGTTTTTGAACTTTTCAGCTTTAATTACATTCACCCTCAAAATGTTACCCATAAAATATTTGTCTTGCAGGCAATGCTCTGCCTATCAAACAGCAACCATAAAAAGAAAAAAAGAACCTTTACTGAGTAAAGGTAAATGCAATAAAAATATGCTGCCCTAGATAGGAAGGAAGAAGGCGTGGTAGAAGTTGACATAGTTGCTATGTGTGCAGTCAGAAAAAGGAAAGTACACATTAGTGCTAGACAGTGAATGCTTTCTTTTACCTTCAGATATGTTTGGATTTCTAGAAGTTTCCTCATTCTGTATTAAGATTAAGAGAAGTGAATCAACAGAATACATGAAATGCATATAGGAAAAGAAAACTAGGTATTTATCAAGGAGGTCGGTGACCCGAGTTCGCCAAACTATGGATGCAGAAAAGAAAATTAGGGACCTCTGATTGTCTAGCAACACATTCATTCCTGTTATTTTGTCCCTCTCAGACCTACAAAAACTTCCTACCAAAAACTATGCCTGCCTTTTCTAATTTTAAAAATTCCTCAAATATGACTCCCAGACAGATCTAGCCCACATATCTCCAGTATACTGGAAATAGTCAAAGGCAACATGTCAGTATTTCACTGCAGATAAACAATAATCTGCTGGTCTCAGCCGTTCTTCCTTGGTGGCTCAAGCATAACATATGCTACAAGCATCACAGGGAAGAAGAGATTACCTAAGTTTCCAAACTGAGAAAAGCCTCACACACCAACAAGCCCTACACAGCCTGATGAAGCAGGAAATAGAAATTTCCATTCTTATGCAGAAAAAAATGGCTACTTGGAACATCACAAACTCTGGCACAAAACATACAATGCCTTATTGTTGGGGGGGTTGAGTAAAAGGAGACATCACAAGACAATTAAAACTCTCCTGTCTCTCTAGCTTTGTAAAGATATTTATCTGTTTCTAAAACATGTGGATGTGGTCAGAACAGACTGGCTGCCCTTACTGGATTGAAAGCAAGAGTTAGAATGAGGGCCTCCTAGATTTCTTAAAGAGATAGCTTCCTCTACTAATTATTCAAAGATTCTCTAGAAACTGATATTCCTAGGAGATTACACATGACCAGAAATCATTAGTTATGAAATATTAACATGAATATCTTGAGTTTTGGAGAATTAAAACATGTTGGCCAAGGAGCTAACATGATACACCACCTGATCTTCCTCCTCTCATAATTTGGGGACTGGAAAGATAGGAGGGTAAAACTACATCACCCTTGATTATTACAGATTGAGAAGGAAAAGCATGCAATAAGAATCCTGAGGCAAGGCTTCACCTCAGGCAGAAACTAAAGTTTCTGCAACTAGCTGTTGCTACAAAAAAAATTACATAAATGGTTGGTTCCTGGAAAACTGTTCATGCAAAGACACCAGTCAGCTTCGGGAGATAGACAAGCAGTCTTTTAAGGCATTCAGGAGCTCCAAGTGTTACATAATGAAGCATGAAACCTGATAACAGACGGACCTGTTCCAGACCTAGAAATTTTCTTGGCAATAGGCTAGGAGTGGAGAAAGGAAGCAATTCCCTCTGACATTCTCCATGTAGAAGATGACAGGCTGCTTTTATTTGCAACATCAGCGTTTCAGTCTTCAAAAGGATTTGCTCCAACTTACATGCAATTATGCCTTCTGACAGATGCAGAATTCCTAAGGAAGACCAGATATGCTTCCCAGCTACAAGGAACGCATCAATCACTACCTGCATGGCATTTCTTAGTAGCAGAGAAAAGCTTTGAGGCTCACAGGGGTGCCTGACTGTAGCATGAAACTTTACCAACATGAAAGTTATGTGGATAGAGGTACCACCCGAGTTCTTAGGGACACACATTCTTAGGCCCACAAAAATAAAGTAGAATCCTGGCAGCACCAGAGAGATCCTTAACAGCCTTTGTGCAGAAAAAGAATAAATGCCCACTAGATGCTGCTTGCCAGAAGACACTGAACAAAAGTGCAGGCACACCTAGGGCAAAATTAATGTAGATGATCAGTCGTATAAACAGTTCTTTATAACTCATCTTCCCTGATCTTATAGCTGGCTCATAACAATGAGACTATGTCCCACAATAATTTCCCCATGTGTTACACTGTAAGGTTATTAAAGAGCCAGATAGATGGATACTATGTTTCTCCTCCTTCCCTCACTTCCAGAAGGGTACCGAAAATGAGAACAAGATGAGGAATAGGAGTTAACTAACAGAGAGAGAAAAACAGATTCAGCTCATAGAAAGGTAAATTATTCAGAGGTATAGTGCTTATTTGCCTTGTTGTTCCTTGTCTTTAGCCAAATGTCTTGACACTTCTTCTGGCACCTTNACTCTCCCTCTACTCCTTCTCTGCAGTGTCTGCACTGGAGCCTTGTCCTTCTGCTACTGAAGTATTCTCATGGGAGCTCTGTCCTCTCTGCTCTCATAACTTCATCTCTAGTCTCACAGCAAAATGGCAGTATTGTTCCTCCACCACCCT
>VWZP01006241.1:15118-42318 GCA_013396995.1 Dicaeum eximium
ATGCTCTTCTCCTGCAACAACGATGGGTGCAGGCATATAGGTCAAGTCCATGCAAGGCAGATAATTTCTGAACTGGGTAAATACTGTACATTGCATGGTTACATCAGCAGCAGTCTCCTCTCTCCACATTCCTTTCTGGTATGAAATTATGTACTGTGTTTTTATGAGAACAAGTAAAACAACTCTATTCAGAACTTCTAAAATGTACCAAATTTTTCCTTCTCAGGGAAGTTATATGGTATGGAAGTAATCTGATAAATATTTTAATTTCATCATGAATGCATCACACTTCAAAAGTCACCTAGCCGAAAGATAGGTTTAACTTTCCTTGTCATTTCTATAACCAATTCCTCAACCATGCTGAGTTCTATATCTATTTTTTTCTCATTTGTCATCACAACCAGGAAGTTATCTACACAGCTGATTTCTCACTAGTTCCAGGTACTACATAGTTAGTACAATTCGCCCTGCCAAAATCCTAAATAACCTCCACACTAAAATTAGCTAGATGACCTAGGCAGATTTTCAGGGATTTGCAGTTCAAACAATGTCAGCAACTCAACAGCTGTAATAAAGCATCTGATTAGATTCTTTATAAAGAATGCAGACAAATTTAAAAAAACTCTCAAATTCAAATAATCAAACTCACTGAAAATATAGTCTCCTGATTTTGGCAATTTGCCATGTGCAGGATTTTACATAACTCCACTCTTCTCTCTCTAGCAAGAGAGGTCAGAATCACTGGTGACCTTCTTTTTAATTTCTGAAAATATATTTAATTTGGGATACTTGAAGAATTTCTTATGAATGTATAAAAATGACACACACAATGTAAGGCACTATGAGCATCACCTTGATCCCATCTCTGTGTACATACAAGCCTCCTTGCCAGTTCCTCAGACATTTTCAGTTACATTTTAACTTTCTGAATCAAGAGGTTATCAAATTTGTTCCACTAAACCACTCAATACCTAATACTATATAGAAAAACTTCACAAACTTCTGTGAATTTAAAACGCGATTTCCACATGATGGTATTTTTTTATATACACATTTACATTTGGATATGCTTTTAATAAGTGTAATATAAAGACAGACAGATAGACAGACAGATAGGTATTTCAGTAACAATAACAGTGGAATTAAGCCACGTGAGTTATACACAAGAAAAACCAGGGAATCCACAGCACAGATGGCAAACACATTCTGGTTTTAACAGAAATGTTAAAACCATTCAATGCAATGACTGAAAAATGAGATAACCTTAAACTTTAACTTACAGAACATTTATCAAACCTGGCTTAAATCCAAATTATTTAATTGCTAAGAATACAAAGATACATTTTGGGCTTTAGACTATGGGGTGCAGTAAGTTTACCACTGCATCTGATCCCACAGAGTATTGCCTTTTGGGGATTTGGGAACCACAAATAGCCCAACCCATTAGGAAAACAAGAGTATTATGCTTAACAGAGCTAAGTAATGGCACTTAGGCATCATGCTCAAAAGTGCAAATACTTATCTCAAAGTCATCTTTTCCTTCCTAATGTATTAACATTGTAACATTAAAAGACCTTCAAAAAGAATACAGAGACCAAAGGTTCAAAAAGCTGGTAATGCCTTGTAAGAACAGAGTCTGAACCAGTGATAATCTGACAGATGCTGTCAATCTCCTTTCAGATGATCACCCAGGTGATAAGCAATTATGATCTTAACTGTGACGTCTCTATTTTTAGTGTAAGTGAAAACCTTTTGTTCAACACTACTGCATTCAAAAAGGATGCATTTTTAAGTCTGAAAAGCAGACAAAACCCAAATTTGATAAAACAATCATACCTCACACACAGTTATCACAAATAATGGGCTTCATTTTCACTCAGCAAAATTCAGCCTCTTCAGGTGGTAGATACAATGAAAATGTTGATTTCAGTATTTGATGATAATCAAAATTATTTATCCATTTTATTAAGCAAAATTAATTTAAAATAATAATTTAATGCACTTTTTTAACTCTCATTTTAAATATTTGGCTATGTTGATAGTTTTTGTTGCAACACAGGTCCTGAAACAACAGGTAGCCTGCATTAGGAAAGTCTTAGGACAGGCTGAGCCAAAACATCCAAGTCCCAAGTAACTTGAAGTCTGTATGCAACAAGATAGCATGAAGTTACACAGAGATGAGAAAACAGACAAAAAGGTACAATATACTAATCACAGCCAAAAAGGTACGGTATACTATGTTGGGAATTTACTGAATCAATGCTTAAAACAAGATTTTAAAATTTTATTTATTTATTTATTTATTTATCAATTCATTCACTTTCATTTATTTAGTATTTTTATTTTTTTTATTAATTTTAATACTGGCAAATGTGGAATAAACCAAATTAAAACAAGAATGAAGAAAATCTGTAATAAAATTGATTTTGGCAGCCTACTGAGATGGAATACTCTCAATTTAAAGGGCTTACAAAACCACAGTGTAGATAAAGTATATATAGTATGAACAATATAAGCAAAAAAAAGTTATAAGAGAAGGTGTGAGATTTTAGAAGCACACCTATCTATCTTATCTTGCACTATTGCCCTGCTTCACAAGCTTCAGCTTCCCTGCAGTAAGTTGTGTAAATAGCAGAGGTACTGGATATTTGAACTGCTTCACTTTCAAACACTTTGCCTTGTTTGGCTTGGCAAAAGAGTAACTGCTCTTTAAAGGTGCTGTTTCACTGCCCAGCACACAGCATGAGCATGAGCATAATGTGCAGCAGCAGGCAGTAAGCTGAGCAGTGTGACAAAGAGCACCCCACACACTACTGTACAACCTGTCATTGAAAAGCCTTAAAAAGGCCAAAAACAGGACTTCACCTGCCAGCAATTACATGATTTGAACAAGTTTTTGCAGGAGGAATCTCCCCCCAATTACACTGCAGCACAGAACAGTAAGTAGGATGTGAACTTGTGAACATCCTACTCCTTTAAAGTTGTTTCCAGACACTGCCAAGCATTTCTAGGCTCTGCTGAACCTTGTTTCCAGCTAGAAAAGTTGGCAAGAATGCTTTAGGACTTCCTAATTACTCCCTTCCCTTAGATGTAAGTGAATCGCTGTCTCCATTGCTGCTATTTTAGTTATAAACAGACAGCTCTGTAACATTCCGTGGTTCTCGCATATTGAAAGGCATGTGACTTAATCCATGCAGCTGCACTGCTCTCCAGAATAGGCTGTCTGTCCAGGCACTTGGCTGCTTCCCTGCTCCAATTACAAGCTGCCAGCTAGCCCCTGCAGGACAAGAAAACCTGACCACAACCAATTACCTCCTATTTGCTGGAGGAGCTGGAGAAAAGAAAGCAGCTGCAGTCAAGAAACTGGAACACAGCCAGCCATCAACTGCAGCACAACGCCACCAAAGAAAGGCACACTAAACCATATGTCAATTTGAAAGTGGCAAATCACTCATCCCAAAAAGTGCCTGACACCTCAACATTACAGGAACAATTCACCCTTTGATTACGACTGCTGTAGGGTATATGATTGCTGTGCTACTTCAGTTGTAAAGGCATTTTTTAGTGTTCCAATATTTGATAATACCACTATACGTTTGGACATGGTATTAGAAGATGCTAAGAAGATGCATGCTATTAGAAAAGTATGCTTTTTGACAGGCTAATTAGAAGATTAGAAATGGTATCTACTGCTGTGATGAGAAATCTGACTTTATTTCTGACAACAGCTATGTTTTAACCTGGTTCCTAAGCACTATCATACTATAGCAGGCTAAGTTCCACACAGAAGTAATACAGTAAATAAAAAGATAGATTAAACAGTTATTATTAATTATATTTCAAAATAAATTATGCTGTTCAATAGGAGAGTAAAACTTGTATTTTTATAAAGCAGACTTTTAGAAAAAACTCTAGATGCTCTTGAGCATTTTCAAATTCTTACATTGTTCTATGAGGAACTCTCCATGTTTTCATGAATGTTCATACAAAACTGTTTCAAGAAAACAGGAATTAAATTTAGCTTTCCTGCCAGCAGCCAATAGTTTTACAGAAATCACTTCTGCTTCAAAATCCAAAGAACTTTCAGAAAAGTTAACACTATTTCAATAAAAATTAATTCTAACCTATAACATCAGCAACTATATTCAGAATACAACACAAAATGTCTTCCTTTTTATCCTATCCCCCAGTGCTTCTCTTTCTACTTTTTCTCATATTCAGACTTTCATCTCCCCTTCAGGAACATCTGTGCAATCTCTCTATCTGCAAATATATGTGTGTTATTCAAAAATAAGACTGTGAGGAAAGTTAATGATCTCTACTCCAGTGCTTGATCTTTCCACTCAAAATTATTTCTGTCTCTTTCTTTCTCCTTATCATCCAGCAGAAATTGTTTCCCACAAGATTCTAAGGAGCTGAAGTTTGATTCTGTATATATAAATAATCTGTTATCCAATAAATGTGCAATTAATATTTTACATATTAATATTTTTATTTCATTTCATTTATATTTTCATCAATGCACTTCAACAGAACTGGTTGTAGTTACCTCTCTATATGGAGATCATTAGGTATTCTGGAGCTTACTACAATGAACAGCTTATGTAAAAATTAGCCTGAATGAGAAGATGAGAAATTATACATGAAAGAAGTATTCCCAATTTCAACCCCACATTAACTTCTTAAGGAATAAACATTTTAAAAAATAAATCAAAAATCTGAAGACCCCTTAAAGAGACTCTCCATTCTTTCATCATACATATTCTCTGCTGGTTTTGTGTTGTTTGTAGTTTTTTTAAAGTAACAGAAATACAGTAAGAGGGTCAGAAAGCACCAAACTGAGTTTAAAAAATATGTCCCTATTTGGAACTTCACAAAAAAACATACACACAAAATCACTGATACTACATTTAAAGCCTCTCAGTTAGACTCTCCAGTTACAGTCAACTAATTAAATATATATACATTTAAATATAAATCTTTATAGTAATATAACTCCAACTCTCTACAGCTTGACAATTGGTCCCTGACAAAGTCGAGTATATATACGGTACTGAACTTCCTGGGCTCCTTCCAAAAATAACACTTTCAAACCAAGCTGTCTAGTTAATATAAAACTATATGGTGTAAAGAAAGATTTTTTTCATATATATCACTATTTGCACATAATTGGAATCTTTAGTCTGTACTTATTAAACCACAGACACATGAATACCTACCCTGCATTGTTACTGACCGCTGTTATTCCCTTTACTCCAGTCTTCAGTAAACCCCCAATGAGGTTTTCAGGAATCCCGCACAATCCAAAACCTACACAAAATAAAAGAAAATTGATTATGTAAGACTGGTTTAAAGAACACAGAATGTTCAGATGTATGGGAATTAACAATCTTTTCAGCAAAGCTCCTCAGTCAACTAAATAAATCAACATTTCCAGAAAGGCTTGCTCTCTAGTACTGGAATCTCCCACTCCCCAGACACTTCCCAGTTTGGATCAAAGCTCTTTACCCATCAGAGTAGGCCTTTAGGGATGTGCTCCAGGGCCATGGCTTTCCTTATCTGTGTCCTCAAGCCTGTACCCATTATTGCTCCTTCTCTTTCTACCCATTTAACCTTCCTATCTTTGCTGCACATCCCATAGCTTAGCCTGTGTAATTAGGTGATAAAACTCTAGGAGTCTAAACACCCTTGGGAGGATATCTGCCTGGAATCACAGTAATCTAGATCTCCACCAAGGCACAACAGCCTCACACTCCCACCTATTATGCAAGACTCCAATGCACCTAAAATTAAATACCATGTCACACTACAAACACTACCTTTTCACAGCATCACGGAATCGATTAGGTTCTAAAAGACCCCGAGATCATCAAGCCCTACCTATCTTGGCCTCAAATCTTCTTTTCTTCATGAAATAGCAACAACAACAAAAATAAACAAACAAACAAAATTCCTGCAGAAGGAATTTTGCCTTATTACATATCTCCATTAAAGTGTTTTAAAATGTTACACTGGTTACTTCTGCAATATTAAAACAACCTAAGAAATAGATAAATCACTTTTTTTTTAAAATGCAGATTGAACAGCATGAAATTGTAGAAGGCATCTAAAATATCCAAAAGCTCACATGAAAGTTAGTATGATGCAACTTCCTGACTCTTCTGGAAATGCCACACATAAGCATAACAAGTAATATAGATAAGTATTATCTTCACTTCCTAACATGGAAACAGGTTAGGCAATTTGTTGAAGGTCACAGAGACCCAGAGACTAGATGGACAAAGGATACAGAGAATGGAAACATAAAATAATCAAACCAAATTGTATTTATTCACCATGTGAAATAACAATACTATCTTGAAAATTCCCAAGCTCATTTTCTGGATTCAACCAAATAGAGTCCAGTTTTTGCTAGTGGGGAACAAAACCTATTTTTCTGAGGCTTTTTCCCTTTCCCTATTACACAACCTAGATTTTCTCACTGAAAGAGTATGCACCTCATGAGCAGAGTAGGAAACCACTTGTTTAAAAAATCATGCAGTTCCATGGATTTTTAAATAGTATCTCATTAACACAGCATGATTGCAACCATTAAGGATTTAAATAATTACCACCAACAAGTATAGTTGCCCCATTTGGTATGTCTTTTACAGCTTCAACAGGATCAGTGTAAAATTTGGTGTTGCGATGACAGCTGGTAGAAAAATAGCATCCACAAATCTGAAACAACAGTAAAAGAAACAAGTGAATTAACAAAAGGCATTATACAGTAGCTTTGTAATTAGGACCGTGCCTCTGGCTAGATGGAGGGGAAATAGATACAGAAAGATATTGCTGCTGTAAATACTAAGGTGGCAGGGGGCAGGGAGAGCAGGGGGGAGGAGGGAGTGAAGTACAGCGCAGGTCTCCAAAACAAGAGAATTCCATCCTGAATTACTGACAAATTGTGCCTTTCTGAGAACAGATTTACAAATGCAATTTGTGTCAACACAAGTTGGAGCCATTCACAGACTTCTTAAACCTATATACTGCTACATGAGCTTCAAAGACATCCAGATGTTAAACATAAACAGAAACTGCTGAGAGAAAGACAACACCTCCACAAAATTTGAGAGGAAGCCATGGAATAATAGTAAGGACAGCATTGTACCGCTTGTATGGTAGGCAGGGACACCCTTCCACAGAGGGAACCCTCCCCCAGTTTCCTTGTCCAACCTTAGAGATCCTAATGTTGTTGAAGAACAGCCCATAATCAAGGAGGCTGCAGGAAATGCATGAAATATGGAGGGCAAGAGGGAAATCAGTACAAATCCCACCCCCAAACCTGGACTGCACAGTGCAAAGCCATTACAGAGCAGTCATCACAACTTATGTATGTACTGTTATGTACTTAGGTCACAGTTATCTTTTTTTCTCTTTAAGTATTTACCACTAATACCATGCATTATTACTACTCAAGTATTTGTTCAGGTACCAGAAGAAAAATTGGCACCTAAGTCACTATGTTGAAACAGCCTCAATAAATTCAGAAAATCTGGAAGCTAAAGTACCACCCACTGGTGTTTTAAGCTAAAGCTTGATAGAAGGAGTGAAAATATATATATTGTGAAAGAGGGAGAAAAGTAATATATAAACAAGGTAATCTACATATTTTGAAGACAACAGTCCATTTCTTCCCTGAAGAGTTACTTTAAGAGTTACCTACAGTTACAACCAGGGCAACAAATTTTGGCTCAGTTTCAATATTACACAAGCTGTCCTCTTTTTATAATTAAAGCTGCAAGAGTTTGTACTGAATATTAAGAAAACCTTTCTGAATGGAAGCTTACCTCCTTCCCAGTGGAGACACTGATGTTTCTCTGCTTTGATGGGCTCAATAAAAAATCAGTATGTGGGTCATAAGAAACAATGTCATGTGAGAAAAACGGCAACAGCCTTCTGCATGCCAAATTATACCCTTAATGTTTCTCCACTGATCCATGGTACTTGAAAAGTCACGGAGTCAGGTGCGTTCCCTTGAGACTTCCCTGAGGGAAACATTGTGCCCATCTTTAAAAGGGGCAAAACAGGAGGACCCCAGGAACTACTGACCTGTCAACCTCACCTCTGTGCTTGGGAAGGCCATAGTACAGCTCCTCCTGGAAGCTGTGCCAAGGCACATGGAGTACAGGGAGGAGAGTTAGGACAGCCAGCACAGCTTCACTGATGGCAAGTCCTGCCTGATCATATTTGTGACCGTCTGTGATGGAATGACCACATCAGTGGACAAGGGAAGGGCTATGGATTCATCTGCACTTCCGTAATGCCATTGACACAGCCCCCGCAACATCTTTGTCTCAAATTTGGAGAGAGATAGATTTGATTGCATGGATTTGGTGGATGATGAATTGGTTGGATGGCCACATCCAGAGGGGAGTGGCCAATGGCTCAGAGTCCTGATGGATATTGGTGTTGTATGGTGTTCCTCAGGGGTTGGTGCTGGGACCAAGACTGATATCTTCATCGATGACAAAGAGAGATCAGCTACACATTTGTAGGTGACACCAAGCTAACCAGTGCAGCTGATAACCCTGAGGGATGTGATGCCATCCAGAGGGACCTGGACAAGCTGAAGAAGTTCGCCCATGGGAATCTTAAAGGGTTCCACAAGGCCAAATGCTGGTGCTGCACCTGCGTCAGGGAAACCCCAGGCCTGAGTACAGCCTGGGAGAGGAACTCATTGACCACTGGGTGCTGCTGGTGGGTGAGAGGACGGACATACCCCAGCCATGAGCACTCACAGCCCAGAGAGCCAAACGTGTCCTGGGCTGCATCCAGAGCAGTGTGGCCAGCAGATTGAGGGAGGAGGTTCTGCCCTTCTGCTCTGCTCTGGTGACACTCACCTGGAGAACCGCATCCAGCTCTGGGATCCTCTGAACAGGAAGGACATGGACCTGTCAGATCAGGTCCGGAGGAGTATTAAGGGCTAGCAGCCTTGGGAATCACAGTACATTACAACAGGGCTGCAAGAAGGCTGGAAGGCCAGGGCTGGAAGGAGGCCAGGCTTTTGCTGTGTCCCTGTACCCACTCATATTTCAGAGGCCACATGGTACCTTTACTTTAATCTTCCCGACTGCGTGCAACAGTGGTGAACAGAGAAGCATGCGTCACACAAGTGTGCATTCACAGGTTGGATGTCTCTAATGAGTGAATTTGCTCTTCTGTCCTAAATATGTTCCTCTCCCCGTCCCTTTCCTACCCACCCTGTTGTTTGAGAGCAATGGGCTTTCAGGGACCTGAGGCACCAGGGATCACCTGTGCTTCCCTGCACACTGAGGCAGAAAACTAAGACTGCAGGAACTGGCAGCAATTCTGGCAGGTTTAAGAAACTAACATGGGGACAGATGAGCTCCTTCCTAGAATAATCAGAATTTAATTATCTGGAAAAGCAAAAATATGACTTAGTAAAATAAAACCTGAAAGTGCTAAGATTTGTTCATAAGGATACCAAGAGTAGTAAACACAGGCATGAAAAGGTGAGCTGTTTCAACTAAAATAAATTAAGAAAAGCCACAGAGGCACTTCTGACTGAAGAGACAAAAAAAAACTTTGCTATGGTTACATGTGGGCTGGAAACCATTAAATCTGTGAGGTTTGTCAGAAGCTTCCCATAGGAAGGGAGCTGCAGGGCTGCACAGCACACGTTTATGGATAGCAGTAGATGGCGGGGCTGCCAGCGAACTGTGCACACCTGCTACCCACCTCCGGGAGAGGAGGCGGTGACAGCAACATAGGAATACACAGTGACACAGTGTAACTGTGCTGCCTTTTGAAATGATGGGCATCTACATAAATAACAATAACAATAAATTAAATACAAAAACAAGACCAAAAAGCCTCAAAGGCAACCCTCCTTGCCAGGCTGTCAAGGTCACCGCATCCCAGCCGCCGCCGGGCCCGGGCCTGCGGCGGGGCCGCGCTCTGCGCTCCCTCCTCCTCTCTCCGCCCGCGGAGCTGCCGCGGGACGAACCCCTCACGAACAAAGCCATCGCTTCCCCGCGGGGCGGGAAGCGCCTCCCCCGGCTCCGCAGCGCGGCCGCCCACCCCGGCGCTCGGCTACCCCCCGCCACACACACACACGCCGATCCCGGCGCGGGCGGCTGCGAGCGGGGTCCCCGCCAAGGTCACCCGGCGGGCAGGGCGAGGCGGAGGGGCTCGGACCCGCCTTCCCCGCCGCCCCTCGCCGCCCCTCGCCCTTACCTCAGCCCTGCGCGCGGCGGGGAGGAGGATGCGGCGGCCGAGGGGCGGCAGGAGGAATTTGAACGCCGCCATCTTCGCGCTGCGCGGCTGTGGGGGAGCGGAGCNCCGGGCTCTGTCCCACGGGAGGTAGCAGCCCCCACTCCTGTAGCTTGCGCTGACACCTCCGCCCCATCGTCGGTGGGTTTGTTCATGAAAACCATCAAAACCCTCGCTAAACACAGGTGGGCAAACTGTGTCAACCAGCGGCACATCAGTGTTACTATGTTACAATCACTTTAGAAAACCCAGAGCGTTTCCTGTTTTTCTTTCCTTTCTCCTGTTTTCCTTTTCACGATTTCCATAGATGTGCCATCTCAGCTGTTTCCCCCATAAAGTTAAGGTGGCTTAAATTTCTGCATTGTCACTTTGTGACCAAGGACTAGCAGCGCAAGAATAAAGCAAAGGGCAGAGGCTAAGTGGTTAAGTTTCCAGTGCACAGTCCTCAGGGTGACCCAGACTCCAAAAAGCACATGGTCTCCAGAGAGCGCCGGGAAGCTATGTTTGGGTGGGAAAATGTTACTAGAATAGATGGATATTTGTTGAAGCGACAGCCACGTGATGTGAACTGCTGGTCCTTTTGCTGCTGCTAGAAGGAATGTTCAAAGTATGCCTCTGCTATTATTTACACTTCATAAAAATACCCCAAATTATCAGTGCATGCCCTAATGATGCCCAATGCAACAGAGGAATTCACAGAAAAAAATGTGAGAAGCTGTTTAGAGGCAGGAAAAGAAAAATTCTCCTCCTCCGCACGTGATGGGAGGTCACACTTCTGGCAAGTCATGCTGACCCTTGTCTTGTTTCCAGGCAGTTTCCAGCGCAGCTGCCAGCCTCACTGTAATTTGCCATTGTGGTAATCAACATGCGGAAGGATAAGGTACAAGGAAAACAAGGTCTTCAGAATGTGCTGCTAGTCTACAAAGTGTTCCTACAGAACCTGCCCATTTTATTCACAACAGTGGTCCCGCTTGCTGGTGGTGGTCCGTGGCCTGTGGCATGCCACTCTCTTATATAAGCATTTTCAAAATTGCTGGTTCCTGTACTTAGAGTTCGCATTACAGGCAAACCTAGCAGATACCAGTAAAATGTGGTGGGGACACCTTCACTCTTGTGAAGGGTTTTAGTTGTTTTTTCTTTTCTAGTTATTCACCATATTTAGCTAGTCAGTTAAGTTTGGGATGGTTGCAGGTGAAAAAAAGCTACAAATTACAGGGACATAATGAACTAAAACCGAAATAACAGCACAGCTTTTATTCTTCTGGGACTAAGCATTAGCATAAAAGTTTCACTGGATTTCTGAACCTTGGTTCTACCTACATCTTATATAAACAAGTAAATTCCTTAAGTCATGTTTCCTTTCATGACAAAACTTCCCTAAGCTTTCTTAATAGAAAAACTTGTCTAAAGTTTATTGTCTTCAGTTCAGTAAGCTATCTTCTTTTAAACCAACAGTGTGCACTCTAGAACTTATCAAAGTGTTCAGCCTTGAGTATTTTTAATACACAAAACTAGCATTTATTTCGGAGGAGTTTGCAGTATTTGGGATTGCAATAGTGTTCTTCCTTGCAGACTGAAGGAAAGGGGCTAACTGCATGCAGTAGGTATAGTGATGAGTATTAATACTTCCTTGGAACATTTATTATGCAACAAAGGTTACTCTACTTACATAAATTAGTTTATGAACTAAATTGTCTTTATCAGCTCCTACAGATTATGTTAACTTTTTTTTTTTTTTTAAACACAAAGTTCACATGCTTTGGACTGCAAGCATTTTATTTTGGCTTAGAAAAGTTCCAAACATGACTGGGAGAGCAGATAAAATAATTTGTTCTGGAGTAGCCTAGAAAGGACAATAGATCAACCTTTTTTTAAGATGTCTGAAAGCTCTTCACACAATGAGAACTACAACTAAGCAGCCAGTGTGAAGCAAGTCTCTAAAATGATCAAGATTTTTTCAATTTTTTTTTTTTTTGTTTAGTGAAGTAAATCACATGATAGCAGTAAATTTGAGTCTAAATATTTTCCAAATTCAACAGCGTTTACAAATGAGGAGAGTTTTGAGCCCTTGGTGCCCAAAACAAGTCAGCAGGTAGACATTCTGGAGCTACCACAGGTTAATCATTATACACCCTGTATAACACCAGCTTACTTATACTACTACCAAGCATAAGATGTCAAAGTCAGCACACCAATACAGTGAAATAATATTGTTCAAAGAAGCCATCAAAGAGTTAGCAGGTAGTTTGGAGGTTTGATTTACCTGCACAGGGGGAAGAGCTGGAAGTCTGAGGTAAAGAACTTTGCTTCTCAGTGATATTTTTTTTTCTTAAATTTATTTATACATGACCCAGGCTTTAGCTAATTAAAATTTAGCAATCTACCTTTCTTTCAGACCCACTGGAACTTGGCAGAAAAATTCAGTTAGTGAGGCATGAAAACCATACATGGAGACACAGAGAAGGGAAAGCTCATTTAACTATGTAGGAACTAGAACACACAGACAACACCTAAACTTACCTTCAATGTGTTAATAGGTCCCAGTTCTGAAACAAGTTTGGTGTTTCAGTACTTTTGACTATTATTCAAAATACTAAAGTATTATTTATATTACTCATTTAAGTGATATATAAATTTCATTTCTTTGAAAAGTGCAAGGAACTTGATTCCCTTGATGTGTGATGGCAAGTCAACAAAAATTGAAACACTATTTCATGCATCCTCACATTCGTGTAAGAATGGAGTGCTACAGAGAAAACAAACAAAGAGAGGATACAAAACTTGTATTACTGACCTAAAAGAATTAAATAATTACAAATATGATGAGAATATGAAAATACTTACTTGTCCTGTGCAATACATTCAACAATTTTAAGATCAACTTCTAACACTTACAGGATCTATAACTAGTGGAAGACAGAAGGGCTGCTACCTGCATGACTAAAGATCACACTAGGAAGCCATGGGAATTTAAATGTTCAATTTATTAACAAGATTTCAGTGAAAGGAAGGTCATTACAAAGAAAAATTAATATTTACAGGTCTAATTAAGACTATATATGTTAAAAGTCAGCAGGGATTAAACAAATGAAACTTCAAGCATAATGAAATATAAATACAAAAGACAAAATTAAACTGGAAAACAAACAATAGCAAAACCTCCCAAACCCTAAAAGCCATTTTCTAGATTGTTATGGAAATGTAAAGCAAATGAGAGAAGCAGAGATCCAAGGTTTTTGAAGGAAACAACACTTGAACCTGTTGAGGAATCACTTTGCTAGCTTTCCTTTTACAGTCCTAAGCTTAAGGTAAAGAGGAATACCAAACTATGAAAGGATAGTGAAGCCACATAATAAGAAAGAACTAACATCCCTTTGGCAAAAGCAGTTCTTAATCCATGAAAGATTTCTTGCACAGATAATAGTAAGTCCTCAAATATTTGTGTTAAAGTGAATATTGCAGTAGAATACTAGAGCACATCCAATTATAAAAAAAAAAAAGTTAATCCAGACCAAACAAACAGAAAACCCCACTAATGGTATGAGGAGTTCCATACAATGAAAAACCATCTTAGGAAGGTTTTTTTGCTGTTGTTGGTTTCATACTTGTCCAATTTTCCTTATACCAGACTCGTATTTTAGATAGAATGCCCTACTTTCATATAAATTATACAGAAGCTTCTATATCTTGTCAGACTATCATATCATTATTACAAGCTAAGATAAGCATGCAGAACTTCTTAGAAGCCACTGAATATTTTATACTCAGCAAAATTTGTGAATTGAAGTTACCACAGCAAATTATTAACCTTGACAGCACTTGAGAAGTAGCCACTGAAATAGTGGCAGTTAAAGTCAGCAGTTAAATCAACAGTTAAGTAGTTACTGCAATTTGGTAGTCTTAAAAAAATGTCAGAACTTCAAACTTTCTCCCCACTGCAAATGCTTCATCTCAATTCAAAACCACAGTATTTACAAGGTCTAGTTATATAGCACTTAAAATTAAGGTGTCATTTTTCTTTAAATAGAACCACAGATTTTGTTACTCAGCATGATCTGTGGCATTTCTATTCACAATTACATATTGCTCATTTAGTAACTGGTGTGAATATTGTCTAAGTAAGTTAAGTGCAATAACCTTTGACAGTGACAGTCAGTATGTTTAACAGTTCTGGAGAAAGGATAAGCGACTTATCATTCCTTTACAGCAGGAGTGAGGAAACCCCAAAATGTCTATTCAGCAGATATTTGCAGACATCAGCTGCACAAGTTCTGTATGTTTGTGTATTTGATATTAATTGAGGATGGTATAAATGCCTATTCTGAAAATACTACTACCCTCTGACTTTTCACATTTGCCAGGAATTTTCTGCTGCAAGAATGCAACAGAACTGGAAAGTCTTTCCCCCACACCCTCTGATCAAACTGAAAGAATGGGGTTCTTTACACTCCATACCGATGGTTCTGTAAGGGTAAACATAGCAAAAGTGGCTGTAGAAACAAGAAACTGTAAACGAGAATCCTGAGCAGCTGTCACATGACAAGTCAGTTCATGTTTGGTAGCGCTACTGTAACAGGCTTTTCTGGATTTTGCAATGCAATGTCACATTAATAAGCTGCAGAGTGTCCTTTCAAATAAACCTCAAGAGCAACAGAATGTACCATAAAAACAGAATCAAGGTAGACTTTGTACAACTCCTAGTGTGCCAATTTTATTCCTTCAGTTGGATACACAACATAAAAAACAAATACAGAGCCTTAATAAGATTATGCAGGTATTCTTTTGCAGAGATTGTATGCAGCAAACAGATCACATGCACACACCCCATCCCACGCCTCGCTAGTGCTATACAGTAAGACCTCAGGGCCAAACTGCCAGAGCTGTAAATGAAGAAAGGCAATACCTGCCTGGTCAGCAGGTTTCACTTGCAACAATGGTTTCCTCTCTGAAACTTGGACTTTGCCATCTATTTCATGGGTGTGGAGCTTAATTACAAAGCACCATATCTTGTCTACAAGAATCTAGAATGTTTTGCCTAATTCTTCTAGTCCATCCAACTGCAGAAGGAGCAGCTGTCTGGACTTCAGACCAGCTTCCCCCTTACTGTGGGCAGCTCATAAATGGCTTGGTTAGTATTCTCAACAGTCCAAAACTTGCATGTCTAAAAGCAGACAGTCCTTTACAGTGACATTTAATTTCTCGGTCACAAGCAAATTAACAGAATTAGTAAGGAATATAACAAGTTGCACACAAGATATATGGCAAAATATGAAACTTTTGCTGTTAAATTTTTTGGAAGGTGATTTAAAATGAACTCCTACAATTCACTTTTCCATCTTTTTAAAAGGCCTCTTTGAATCCTTTAGAGTACCATGTTTTCCTTCAGCTACCCCCTGGCTTTGGTAAAGTAAATCTGTCTGATTTTAAAACTGGTTCTACAAATACACACTTAGAAGTAGCTCTGAAGCCTGCTAAGCCTAAACAGCAGATTCCTTGCATTTAGAAGCACACAGTTGCATGTTGCAAAGCTCTTGGGCTTCTTGCTCTCAATTTCAGCATATCCAACCATCTCATCAGAGATCCTGGGAGTTTGTTTCAGGGGCCAGTTTGATGATTATGCTCTGATTTTCGAGTTCTGCAGTTTCAGTAAACACAATCATTTCACATTGACATCACTTCCATGAGTTGTCCTGGTTAAAAGCTGGACTGTACTGAGCACGTTGGTGACACCCCGTGGCACCCTGCTGAACTGTCTAACACAAATGGCTTCCAGGTCTTGGACATCTGTCTTCTCAATACGAAAACCCATTCTCACCTAAGACTAGCAGGCACCAATGAAGTGCTACTTCTGTAGCAAGCTTGGCACAGAGAACACTAAGTAGCAATGGTAACCAGTAAGACTGGATTGAAACTAATTGCCATGCAAATGACAAAAAGATCTCAAGACTCCCACGTAATTTTAGGATACATAATTTGCATTACTAGATCATTTATCTAAGTGACAAACATGATAGTTTTTGCTTGTGGCACATTTATATTGTTAATAAGTTCAAGCTCTCACTTGAAGAATTTCACTTAGCTTGCAAGTCATGCATAACAGGAATCAGAAAATTTGTCAGCAATCTTGAATTTTTTGTTTACCTCACAGGGTAAAACCTTGATTATCATTATTCTAGTTTGCCACTTCAACAGCTGCACACCAGAAGAGAGGAATTACCTGCAACAAGATTAGGTCATCAAAAACAGTATGTTTATATTTATTTTCTTATTACTTTGAAAGATGTGGTATTTAGTTGAACATAGGCTCAAGAGGATACTCTTGGCAGTCACAGGCAGCAGATTTCCAGCAAGCCAACCAGAACACCACAGACACATCACATCCTCCTCCACACCTAAAGTACGACAAACATGGACTTCTTGCTCAAGCAAGGGCAGTGCATAGATTTGCATAGCTGAACAGCCAACTGCAGTACCGGAAGAGTGGTCAGAAGGCTTTTAACCCAGATGAGCCTTCCAGCCACATTCATCTAAAGATGTACTCATGTAAGCACAATTTAAAAGTCAGTGTATAAAGAGTGGGAAGACATGTCAAGAGACCAAAGTAGCTGATTAAACTAATTTTCTTCCAAGAGTAATGCTTGCCAGACTAAGGCAGGGCACCTCATGTACACCTCAGGTACACATTTATTCTTATCCATTGCATGATCCTTTCAGGAATGTTGATTGATTGGTTTGGGTTTTTTTTCCCTCTAGACAAACCCCAGAAGAACAAAGAAAGCTTCAATGCTAAGTGCTACGTAGATTAATACAACACCACAATTAGTGGATTTAATTTTGCTATGATCCAAGGGAATTAACTGTATAAAACCTCTTACAGAGGCAAAAAACTTCAGAAAAAGCCAAAAAAAGATTTTCTCTGGGGATGCTACACATAACAGTTTCCGAAGGAAGCCACAGTCGCATTTTACAGACATTCAGATCAGCTTGATGATTCAGCTACACACTAAATCTGTGCAATAAATGGGCAGCATTCAGTCAAACCAGAGAGCTGATGTTGCGAACCAAACCATCACATGCCTCTAGAATGATACAATTAAAGGTGGGAACATGTAGTAACTGACAAAAGTCTGTTTCACCAAAGAACATTACTTCTGTGTTTGCTGCAAGTCAGCTGTGAAATAATACCATAAATTACAAACACATTGATCTGTAATATTTGGAGACTGGGATGAAGACTGATGTAAGCAAGTTCTCCCAGACCAACACCAACAGAAGGTAATAAATGAGACGTGGCAGGCACAGCATTCCTCTGGATGAAGGCATACAGTGTACACAACATTCTTTGTTCATTAACCATGTAATAGAAAAACCCAGGTTTCCTTGCCTGTTGAAAGTAAACAATTTCATTACTCATAGAAGATTGTACAGAAGATTTATGATTCCTTTTTAAAAAGAAATTACTTCAGAACTCCCACAAAGCAAGAAATTCCTATATGTCAGTCTTTAATACTCCCCTCTTCTAGGGAGGTCACTTTAGAAGACAGCAGTTCCAACATCAAAGTTCAGTGCACACCACTCTAACAACCAGATATAAAACTGCTAAATTACCTTCTATGTTCAGAACCTATTTCAAATCCAGTACCAGATTGTTCCAGTAGCAGGCTGTAAGAAAGCAGCTGATTCATATTTTGTCAGGGCACCACCTGAACTGTAAACAAAATAGAAAGCAGGTAGAACAAAGAACAGCCATATAAGATCAGGCAAACAGAAATATGACACACCTGCAATTTCTACTAATCATTGACATTCATGTGCCTTTCCAAAATAAATATATTTCACATCTATTGACACAAAGGAAAAATTCCATTACAGATCACCCTTATTCTCTGATTTTACATTTGGCATTGACAATACGAATATCAAACGCTCTCACCTGGATGTATTTCAGACTACACAGCCTAATTTTAAGAGGGATGAATGAATTTGATACTGTCCTTTATGATGTCATGAATAATGACATTACGAATAATCCCAAGATATTATTCCATACGACTCTAGATTCTGGAAATCATTTCATAGTCCTTAATCCCACAGACATGAAGGAAATATTTGGTAATGATTTTCCAACTTCCTTAGCATCATTCTGAATAAATGCCAGTTTTACTCCCCTTCTCTGGTAATTGCAAAAACACGAAGCAAAAGAGGCAGAAGGTATATCTCCTTTTTTGAACTTGAAGAGTGTCTGAAAGGCAATTACTATACTATTGACCATCAGATACTATTACAGATATTATTAGCTACAACAAACACATGAAGCTCACATATGGTAAATAAAGACCTCTGTTTCATATTTTCTGGGCATAAATACAAATACTTATTTTGCTTATATTCAAGAGCAGAAATATCTACTTCAAATAATACAGTGATGAAAGACAGTGGAAGACCAAATATTCTGCAACATATTTTAATCAATTTAGTTTACTCAAGTATTTTTATAACCAACTCTTCTTGTACTCCTCAACCAATTATTCATGCTTGCAAAATAAGGGCAAATTCTTATTTTTGAAATCATAGTAATTTCGTGTCATTCTAAGATGCTGTACCAAATACAGTCTTATAACCTCTGCCAGTTTCTACAGGACTTGAAGCATGCTATACTGCTTTATTTGCTATAAGCTTAAACTAGCCAAATACATCTGTATTAGCATCCATGATACCCTCCTTGTTAGTTTTAAACACAAATTTTGTCCACAGACTCTAAAGCTGTTAGGAATCTGCTGGAGAAGGGATAAATCTAACAACTTTTTTCTAAGTCTTGTCTGGTAAGGTCTGATCTAATCTTTCCATCTCTCTAATTCCATTAATTTTTTCCATTACTAACTATTTCCACCTCCACACAGCCTTTTTTCCCCCTCTTTTTAAATTTTTTTAAAAATTTTTTCTTAGCATTAGGAGTCAATTCATAACCAAAGCAAGCAGTAAGAAATCCAGTGATCATCAGGCTTCGAAACCTCTGGTCAGAGGACTAATTTGCTGGAAGTAAGTTAGCTTTCTTTCTAGAGATCAAAACAGCCAGCAGTCAGAAGGCTGAGGGGTGACCTTACAGGAATCTGCACCCTCCTAACCAGGCACAGGGAAGCAGGGGAGGTGAAGGTGCTGATCTCCCCTCTCTAGTGACCTGCCGCAGGATGTGAGGAAATGAAACAAAGCTGCATCAGGGGAAGCTCAGGTTGGACATTAGGGAGTTGGACGTGCTGATCCTTATGGGTCCCTTCCAGCTTGAGGTATTTTGTGATTCTATGAATGTATACAGTTCACTTGAACCTGCCAAAATTCCTCTCTTGGCTACTTTCCCCAAGAATTTGTATGAGGTTATTGTAAATATTACCTATTTTAAGTATCACAGTTTAAGAAAATTTGCACAATTCAAAAGGTCTTGAAGGTCTTACAATTGCTGCTGTGTAAATCTGCATTTTTTAGATTATACTGTATTTTTGATTAAAGCTAAGGATATTTCCCTAGTTTAAATAATGTTAAATACACGAAGGAACAACTCTCTTTTGTTTAAGCACTGTTTCTTTAACTTTCAATATAAATATGTCCCAGAGCTACTAAAGCAGAGTAACTATGTGTATCCAAGACATTACTTATTCTAGTATGTTCCAAGTTTTCAGGTATTTGGAGATGTTGGGCCAGCCCAATTTCACAGTTACATATATCAGGGCAGTTAGCAAGTGTTGATGGAATATCACAGGATAAAAGTAATTCCCAAGCATATCAATACAACCAGCCTGGTCTCTAGTAGCATACACATTTACACACACACACCAGAAGGACAAGAAGAACATGTGGTTTGGAAGGAAAGAAGCGACAGAATCCAATGTAGCAATCTACTTTACATTTGCACCATGTACATATGCACACATACATAGAGATATATTCATATACAAACTCAAAATATCAGAACTGTAGTGGCAATTGCCCCTGAAGGACAAAATCATACTAACTTTCCCTCTTCCATCAACTGCACTGTTGACACACAACAACACTCTTCCTGTTATTCTTCCATCAATTTAGGAACAGAGCATATCTCTAAACAGCAAACACTTTACCCCATCCATATTGATAACAGCAACCTTAAAAACAGGTAGTGCTAGGCACTGAAAGAGCAGAATTCCCACCCGAATTCACTCATCAGAGATCATTTTATCATAACTGTTCCCTAGAATATCAAGTGAAACATTTTTTTGCTTCAACATAATTTATGGAGTCACTCCGAAAGAGGTTCTTTTTAAACACAGAAATATTCAGAAAAATATTAGATGCACCTTCATGTAAAGCTCTAGAAATCTGAATGCTATGTTTCCCAAGCTCTGAGAAGAATAGTGAGAGGTAGCAAACCCTGAACTAGTCCCCTCTCCTTGAAATATCTGACAGACAGGGATTTTATTCAAACAGGTTCTGAGCAAAAGCAAGAAATAACTCAGTCGAGGTCACCATTCCCTCAAATAACCAGGCACCTTATCTTTCACCAGTCTTCAGACCAAAGCACTTTGCATGGTTTGAGGAGAAGGCTAGCACAGCAGCTCCATAAGCTACGAAAGAGAGCTTGGGGGTTTGGTGCCCAAGGGAATACAGGCTGGGGAAGGGATGGGCACGAGGCTGTTCAGAGCCCAATCCAGGCAGGAGAGAGGCAGAGGCTGCCTGGGGCGAGGACTTGCCAACTGCAGTGAGGAAGCAGCACCCCATGCCGGTTCAGCCCCCAGACCCTCTTCCAGGCTCTGCAGTCTCTCAGTTACTTGCTCAGAGGTCCTGTCATCTCTGTTCCTCACAAACCAGCTCCCAGTGGGAGTATGTAGGATATGAGAGAAACAAATGCCAGGAAAAATGCCTCTAGAGATGTCTTCTGCTCCATCACACATTTAATGATAAAATCAATTTGGGTGAAATAAAAAACCAAGCACTACAAATATTCCAAGAGAAGCATGTTTCACCACCTTTTTTAACCTTTGTAGCAGCTTCTATTTTACCAGCTTGGTATTAACAGAAACACACCTCTTTCATCTCAGCAACTGATAAGGTCAAAACCAATTTCACTGGATATTTACAGAAAGAGAGGATAACAATTTCTGGGAAAAAACAGTCACTGCATGTACACCTAGCTTTTAAAACATACAACTAAAGTAAGCTGCAGCAGGGCCTGAAGCACAGGAAGGAAAAATACCACTTCCTTTATCACATGAGTCAGCATACAAGCATCTGGTGTTTTGTTTTTGTTCTGAATTGTTTGGGGATTCTTTCTTTTTTTTTTTTTNACTGAGTGACAACATCTCCTTCACTATTAAGGGCTGATGCACCTGCCCACTTGACTAGGTATGAAAAAAAGCAACACTTAAATCATAGCTGGGGATTGAAGAGGAGAAGTAAGGACCAAGCAAGCAAAGGATCTGCAGAAGGGGATTTCTCAATCTCATAAGCCTTTTTCAGTCCCAAAGCTGACAACATGGAAAGTGTTGTATTTCACCTAAGGGATGAAGCAACATCTCCTCCATTCACAGGTTAGCTACCAGAATACTTTTTGTATTCTTAACATGCCTGTTCTATTGATGCAAAATTTTATCTGAATATTAACTACACAGGAATGAACAACAATACATATCCAATCAAAACACTGATTTCTTCTATCAATCAAACCATTTTGGGAAGGAAACACAATTTTTCCTTTTAGGTTCTACTTTTTTTGTTGCATTTAATCTGTTTGGCAACTCTTTCACAAGACATAAGACAGACAACAGCAAAAATAACTCTGCCTGTAAGTAGACAGCTTTTCACTTCTAAAGTACTCCAGTAAATAACACTTAATTTTTGAGACATGCCAGGAGGGGTAGGCTTGGTGAGTTTTTGCTTGTTTGGTTGGCTGGTCGGTTTTTTTAGGTACTTCGGTGGAACACAGGCAATGACAGAATGAATGGCATATGACCTCCAAATGGGAAAATGTCTTTAGTCAATTATTCTTTCAAAATATTCAAATTGACAAAATTCTGAATGTGAGCTTGTTTTACATTATTAGAATAGACACTGAGGTATTAGCTTTTTCCAGGCAGCTAAAGATATGGAGAAGGCTAGGGAAACAATATAGTAAAATGTAGCACTGTTATAACTAGACAACATAAAATAGTTGATGACTGACTGTCAGATAGTAGCAAGATGCTGTTAAAAATAAAAGGCAAACTTACAGTTTTCCCCTCATATATGTAAACTATTGTTTATTAAGTTAATGAAGAGTATTATTTAAAGATGGACAAAATGTCAGAGCAAGCGCTTCATTTCTCTAATCAAAGGTATGTAGTTTCAGGATTATTTGATGTATTTTCACAGCTGTACTTCAGCATTTCAAGTAATGAAACGTTAAAATGTAGTCTAAAAAACCCCAACTGTGTATTGGAAAGTAAGTGTGGGCTTGATCTTTGCTGCCTTTATTTCAGTTTGTTTTATGAGCAACACCAATCTTACAGTGAGGCTGGAAAGCATTAATTGATAGGGGCAAAACCCCAATCAAATTTTTGCATTGGAAAAGGACCTGGAGGTGCTGGTGACATCAGCTGAACATGAGCCAAGGTGTGCCCAGGTGGCCAAGAAGGCCAATGGCAGCCTGGCCTGGATCAGCAATGGTGTGGCCAGCAGGGCCAGGGCAGGGATTGTCCCCCTGTGCTGGGCACTGCTGAGGCCACAGCTCGAGTGCTGTGCCCAGTTCTGGGCCCTCAGTGCAGGACAGACACTGAGGGGCTGCAGTGAGTCCAGAGAAGGGCAATGGAGCTGGGGCAGGGCCTGGAGCACAAGTCCTGTGAGGAGCAGCTGAGGGTGCTGGGGGTGTTTATCCTGGAGAAAAGGAGGCTCAAGGGTGACCTTATCACTCTCTACAGCTGCCTGAAAGGAGGCTGTGGCCCGGTGGGGGTCGGCCTGTTCTCCAGGCAACCAGCGACAGCAAGAGAGGAAGCAGTCTCAAACTGTGCCATGGGAGGTTTAGGTACGACATAATTGTGTTTCACGAAGTATTTAACAAAACACTGCAGAAAACATTGTTTCAAATTGCTTCACGGAAAAGGTGATTAGATCTTGGAATGGGCTGCCCAGGGAGGTGGCGGAGTCACCGTCCCTGGAGCTGTTTAAGGAAAGACTGGACATGACACTCAACATCGTGGCCTGGTCGACATGGTAATATTCGGTTACAGGATGGAACCAGAGGTCTTTTCCAAGCTGCAGATTGATTCTGTAAATTCTGTAAACACAGGGTCTCTCCCCGGGGTCCGGACAGGGCACTGCATACGCCACATGCGTCTGTTATGAAAGAGCTTTCACGCCCACACAAGCCGAGAATTGCAGTCCCAGCCCAGCGGCCGCAGGGCGGGCGGGCCGGCGGTGACCCGGCGGGGTCGGGGCCCGGGTGTCCCGGGCCGGGTGTCCCGGGCCGGGGTCGGCCGGCAGCGGCAGCGCCAGGCCCTGCTCCCCTAGAGCCGCGACCGGAGCCGCTCCCGCCCCCGGCCCCGCGCTGCTGCGCCTGCGCGGAGGGGCTGCGGGCGGGCCGACCATGGCGGTGGAGGCNGGATGATAAAACCATGTGGAAAAGGAGAGTAAGTAAGGCTCCTGCTGAGTGCTCGTGGGTGCTAAGGGAGCATTGTGTTCTTCCCTCAGATACGTTCTTAGCGAAAGGCTCTGCTAATCTGGACAAATTGAAGGACCTCTGCAACGAAGGGGAAGAACATCCTTCCACACTTTTTCAGCTCTATACCCAGGTATTTTGTTGTGGACATCCAACTGCCTTTCAAGAAAATGTGTGTAGGGTGTGTTACACGGTTTGGTGCAAAAAAGGAGAGTGGGGCAGAAAGGCGTCTATATTACTTGGGTATGCATGGTGAGTGTCTGTGAAGCACGAACTGCTTTTGAGTTGGATAACTTTGAGTCGTTCGTGGTGTTACTTTAGGGACAGAAAGGTGTTTGTCTTGACATTCACCATCGCCAATCGGTCAATACTTCTAACTTGCACCTTTTGTAAACTAAATGTTAAAAAAATATTTTCAAATTGTAATGTTTTATAAACTAACAAGTTTTCCATGCTACAACACATCATCATTTGATTGTTTTGATGGTAGCATTTCTACTTTGTATATGTTCTTGTTTTCATAGGCTGTCCTAGACATTACATATTTTGAGGAAAACCAGCTTGTGGATGAAGATTTTCCTGAAGAATCTGCCTTGCAAAAACTTAAAGAAATTATTTCTGTTCTTTCAGAACCAGAATGCATAGTGAGGGAATGCGGCATAAAAGAAGTGAGTAGCCAGAGGGCGAGTTATTTCATTATTTAAAAACAAAAAATCGGAAATGGGACATAGTATTTATATTTTTGATGGGCAGAATTTAAAGTATTTTGAAACATTTTCTAGTCTTTTTGGTATTTAAATAGTGATTCCTGAAAATATTGCTTCAAATGCCTTGTTGTGTGCTCAGAATTTCTCTTGCTAACATTTCATGACTCCACAGGCAGCTAACACTTTTATTTGACCTACAGTGTTAGGTTAGGCTAGGCTTAACCTCTCTGAGTGTTGATGTGAAGCACAGCCCCTGAAGTAAAAGACTGACACAGTGTTTGGATGTATGATAGTGCATATGAGTAGTTCAGGTGATTTAGTTTTGTGTTAGATCAGTTTGTTGGATCTTATTTCAGCCCATCAACATCCTCGGTGCAGAGTTGTTAGAATGTCTTTACTGGAGAAAAGGAGCCCTGCTTTACATGTATTGCCACACAGCAAAAGAAAGGAGTGAATGGCTACAAGAAAACATTGCCACATTTAAAAAGGTAAAGGAGATGAAAATGTTCTCTGAGCTTGTGAATGCAGCTTTAAAGGTTGACTCTTCACTTTTAAAACATGGCTGGGTTTTTTGATTTTTTTTTCTTTAATTAGGATTTTGGGGACTTCATAGGAAGAAGTATTTCTGCCTATCATTAATTTAACAAGAACTTATTTTTTCCTCATTTTTAACTGTACTCAGTGTCTTAATGATGGAGTTCATTACTTGATGAAGATGCTTAGCCTTAGATGCCCTCTTCAGCTAGATGAAGATATCTCACTTCAAGATAAAGACACAGCTAGATTACTCAGTGAAGGTAAAAAAACCCAAAAAAATCACCAAAAAACCTTTTAACCTACTCCTCTTAATAACTGCTTCACTTTATGAATTGCTTTTTTGCATGTTTTTATTGTCTGACTTAATTAATGTTTGAGACTTGACACTTTCTAGAACAAGAAGATAATAAATGAGGCAAATAGGCAGGCAACAGTGCCCACCCCCCCTTTCTTTTTTGACTCATGAATTTTAGGAGGTGTCAGTGCTCATTTTCCTGGTGTTTTATGAGTGCAGTGGAGGCACTGAGGCAATGAGTGTTGCACAGTAGTGTTTTACGCTGGCAGTGTTTGTACACAGTATTTTACAGCATCCAGTTCACAACTGACAGATGTTTAAGGCCCAGATATGACTGCAGAGGGTGCCAGAGGTTCACATATTGATCTTCCCTTTTATCTCTAGGACAGTACAGGTACAAACACAATTACAGACTTCATGCAGGTAAAAACTATATGCAGAATTGGTTAGATTTGGCAGAAGTTCTCTGTCACCACTTTATGTAGCTTTATGTAAGTTTGATTCCTATTGAGTGTTTCCAAGAGGATCTTAGGCTGCATCAGTGTGATGCAGGTAGGGTGATACAGAGGAGGGGATTTGTAAGGTAAAACAGCTGGTGCTGAGGACATGATGTCCACCTTGAGCACACTCAAAACCAGCTCTACTCTGACTATAGCAGGATATGCAGCACCTTCTTGTTTCATTTAATCTGAAAGTAGCATTGCTGCTGTATAGCTCCATAATGCAAAGTTGTGGATTTATTTGGCAGGATTTTTTTTTTTGTGAAAGACACACATCTGCCTTTGAATTCCAATACTAAAGCTGCTGCTGGTTAACCTGAGTTAAGATGACCTCAGACAGCAGCTTTCAGGCTTAAACTGTGAGAGGCACAGGAATACTCCAAAGTAAATACGTACGGTTATTCCTGTCCTAAAGAGGCTGTAAAGAAATTCTGAAATTCTATGAGATAATTAGGCAAACAAAATTATAGAAATAACATTTATATGGCAGTCTTAAAAGATTTTAACATTATGGAGGGCCAAACCAGACAGAGAAATGAGCACAGTCTTGATCCAGGTTTTTTTCTGGGCATAATATATTTGTATAATTATACACTTACACTGTCTTTTTTGGATTTTTTTTTTCTCCCCAGTGTTACTGAAAAATAATTAACAAGCTGTGTACTTGGTTATAGCAGAACAATAAAGTACTTGATTTAAATTATTTTTGCAGGTATATTTAGTGACACTCACTTACTGGCAATGATGTACAGTGGAGAAATGTGCTACTGGGGACTGAAACACTGTGGAGACGGGAAGCAGGAAAGCCTTGAGTCAACAGATCCTGTGTCTAACAGTGACCTGGGCAGCAGATCCCAGAGCATATCGCTGGATTTCCAAGAAACAGGGAGAAACATGTTAACAAAGTATGTGGCCGTATGTGAGGGACCCTTAAAAGGTCAAGGGTGGAACACAACAACTGCAAAACAAATGCTGCATTACTTTGTGAAGTCGCACAACTAAGATCCGCTGCGTTGTCTGTGCTAGAAGAAAACTTGTGGCATAAGCGCACACTCTTCCGTAACTGACTTATTTTCTTTTTCCAACCGAATTGTGTACTTCTGTTGCATTAAAAACGCGTTCCAAGGCCTCCCGGGCCGCGGTCCGAAGTGCAGTGTAGTGTTGGGGCGTGGGCGCGGCCGCCGCCCTGGGACAGCGGCCCGGCCCGGCCCGGCGGTGCCGGAGCG